>VHZZ01005660.1:32850-55929 GCA_009801015.1 Silene noctiflora
CACTTATACCCCTCTTGTATGTGCTAATTCCACTTATACCCTTACTTTTCAAGAAAGCTCACTTATACCTTTCAATTTACTAGTTTTGTTTCACTTATACCCCTCAATATAACCTAATCTCACTTATACCCCTACTTTTAAGAAAAGCCTACACTCCACTCCAACATCTAGTTCCATAGGAATCATGACCATAATACTAAGCAACAACAATTAAGATGTTAAGTGAATTCTCGTTTGTCATTATAAAGTAGGGAAGAAGTGTTAAGTACCGTTAAATAAGATGTTAAGGACTATGTAAACAATATGAAGAAGAGTATCGTAATTGAGATATATATTTGTTTTCTCTCCAACAAGCATTGTTTTTTCGTCCAAATTCATTTTATATGACTACAATTCATCTTTTACCCTTCTTCCCCACTTAATCGATCAATATTCATCATTTATTATACTTAAGGCGTATAAGTGAGAATAATTAGGAAGTTAAAGGGTACAAGTGAGCTTTCCTAAAAAGTAGGGGTACAAGAAGGATTAGCTCATACCAGATTAGTACAAGTGAGAATTTAAAGAACTTAGGTAAGATTATTGGTAGTCTTGAGACAAGACTTTGATAAGTCTTAAGATAAGACTCACTCAAGACTACCAATAATCTACAAAAGTCTTGACAAAGTCTTAAGTTGAGTCTTGGAAATCCAAGACTCAACTTAAGACTTTAGGTGAGTCTTGACCCCACCATGAGTGGAAAGTATCCAATTAATGGATATCATGTGACATTTTTTTTTTTGAAAAAAAAAAAGGTAAGTGAAGTGGAAAGTAGAAAAGTAGAGTTTGAGGTGAGTCTGACGGATAATGTATAAAGTCTGAGGTGAGTCTGAGGTAAGTCTGAACAATAAAGAAATAATAAAAGTTAGTGGAAAGCTGATGTAGCAAAGTTTTAAGACTTTAAAGAGTCTGACGGATAATCTTACCCTTAGAGTATTACTCCCTCCTATTCTTAATAATCTTCTCTTTTTCCCTTTTAATCTATTCACAATACCTCCCCTCTTTCCTTATTTAGTAAAATTCTATACTTATTTTAATCACCTCACCTCACAACAATACCCTACAATACCCATACTTTATCTTATTTTAATCAGCTCACCCCACAACAATACTTATTTTAATCACCTCATCCCACAATACCTTTTCTTTCTCCAATTACTTTATCTTATCACAATACTTTAGCTTATTTAATTCAAACATCCTTAATTCCCGCGTCACCCATGAATAGGGAATGTTATTGAGAATAAGAGGGAGTATTAGATCATAATTGTAAGATACTCCCTCCTATTTCCTTTGTTGTTCCCCTTTCCATTTTCGTCCAATTTCATTGTTGTTCCCTCTTTTCCTTTTTGGACAACTTTGTGTGGTCCAAAATCAATTTGATGTGGGGTCATGTGTATTGTGTGGTTCAAATTGATTCACTTAATTCTTGTATCAAAATCAAAAGGGAACAATAAAGAAAGGGACTTGCTAAATCCCACACATAATTTTACATAAATCCCACACATTTTCCCCTTATTCCGAGTATACCCCTCTCATTTCTCACCTCCAAAAAAAATCAAAAACCAAAAAATATGAGAGAACACCCATCTCCTTCGTCCCCTCCAAAGTCCCAATCACTCAACCACCCTCCATGCACCGGCCATCCTCGCCCCTCGCCGCGACTAGCACCACCTACACTGACAGAACATCTACTCTCTTTCCCCAACCACGCCAACACTTCCCTAAAACGCGCAAGTCAGAATTAACATTGATTAGATCTCGGCGCATCTCCGATCACATTAATGCGAACTCACGCAAGTGCACCCCCGACGACAACCCTGATACGCTCCGACAAGAAATCTGATGTCGGCGCTCCTCCGATCACACTAACTCTATCCAACAGTGACCTAGGGCGTCGTTTTTTGCAGATCCGGTACGCTTAAATCTCGGTTTTGATGTTGAAGGCGACGATTTTGTGGTACTATTAGTGGGGTTTCAAATTTACAGTATTGTTGCCGATTGCGATTTTGGGAACGAGGCCACGATGGTGCACAAGAGAGACTCACAAACTCTCTGACTTTCGATGCATCCACCGGTCACCGGCGGTCTAGTTGGAACCAAAGGTGGCGAGTGCTGGCTGCTAGGGTTTGAGAGAGAATATTTTTTTATTTTTTTTAAAGAGAAGGGTAGTACTGGAAAAACGGTGACAAAACGTGTAGGATGTAGTAAATTGTGTGTAGGATTTAGCAATTACGTAATAGGAGGGAATATTAAAAATCGACCCGGGCATTAAATCTAGTCTAGTCTAGTCAAATAATAAAGAAAAAATTACATTCCTTCCTCCATTAGAAAACGCGAAAACGGTGTCGTACAGTCGATTAAATAACGCGTAAGGTTTTCGTTGAGAATTAGCGAGTTAAGCAACAATGGCAAACCCGGGGAGTCTCAAAGAGTGGTTCGACCGAGTTGACTCAGCTCAACTCGGAAACATCACTGCTCTTCAACTTCAGGTTCTCTAATTTTTCCTTAATTAAATATATAGCTTCGATCAATTAATTTTGATTAGTTGTGATGATGATTGAATTTATCGATTTTGATTTTTCAGAATGCGCTTGCCGTAGGAAATCTTAATCTTCCGCTTTCTGTTGTCCAACAGATGATCAGGTTTTAATAATATGATCATTTGATTAGTTAATTTAATTAGGGTTTATGAATGTGAATTTTGATACTAAGTTCAAATTTTGGGCGATTTTTAGGATGTACGATTTTGATAAAAACGGAACGATGAGCTTTGAAGGTAAATTATCGTTTTTTTTTGGTTTGTGTATAATTATTTGATTTGATTTTTGAAGATAAAATTGCGAAGTTTTGTATTTTGTGGATCATTTTTAATTGTATTTCGTATTATTTCAGAATTTCTCGCCCTTAACAAGTTTCTCTTGAAGGTATAGTCCTTTAGCATTATTTATTGGTATTGTATTTTTAAAGCCAGGGAAGGTTTTGTGGCGAGTTTAAACGTTAACGAATAACAAGTCATCCGTAAACTTGATACTGAATTTGCTGATTGAACTGAATTGAACATGAATGTGCTCGACTGAATTGAATTTAATCGAGTTTCTGAACTGACTTTACTAAATTGTGCCATTTGCCATAGTTAATGAATTTAACATTGGTCAATGTTTGACTCATATAAAAGTATACATCGGGATCTATTTAATTACGCGCAAGTTATGTGCATCGTCATTATTTGTAGAAGGTCTTAGTTTAACTAGCTGTGAGTTGATATGGATTTGCTGAATACTTTCATAGTTTCATGTAAGAAGAGCGAGGCCTTATTTTAGAGCAGAACTTAAGGCCAACGAGGAAATCTAGATTGTCGTTGCTGCAGTAATAATGAACATTGACATTTTCTTTTGTGCTCATTATTGTTGATCTCCTGCTTTTGTCGTTGACATTTCAGATTCAACAAGCTTTCTCGGACTTAGAGAGGTAATTTATCAAGTATGGATTATGGAGTGCTTAATGTTGCTATTTGTACATTTCAGACTCTCGTAGTTAGAAGTAGTAGACCATAGTCATCATGGTTTCTGTACATAATTATTGAGTTTTGTTGGCGGAAGGTTGTGAGCTAGACATCTGGCGAGTTTTAGTTTTTTAAATGAATCATGTACTCCGAACTCCTAGATTTGTGAATTGTGATGTATAGCAGTGTATGATTTTGTGTGAAGAGAACAAGGCAGGCAGTGTTTAGACTGTACTATGCATAATGACGTGTCATTGGTGACCAGTACAATTGAATCAAGGTCGCTTATGATCCATGGAAAGCTTAATTACTCAATCTTGATTAGATTCAGCTTAATAAGTTGCACTCTTGCTGACTTACCATCCAGAGATCGTCATAATATTTTGCTTGCTGCTAGTCTTCCTTGTTGATTATCCAACTTACATTTGCCTTTTTATATACTCTTGGTTTTTTCGATTGCTTGTGATTGTCCATCACTGCAACGTCTATCATGAAAAAGAGTGCCAGTTTTCTTGGCGCTAAGAGCCTATAAGCTATTTGGCATATTAGCAGTGGATTGCAACATATGAAGTCTGTACTTCTATGTTCTAACAGTAGGAGTTAGATTAAACCTTTTCAAATGACGTCCCCCCTTTGTCTCCATTTGTTTCTCTAATCACCCTCTTGTGTTTAACTCGGTGGCTTTTACTCTTCCTTCTTTCCAGTGGCATATGATGCTATTTTCATCATGTCATATCACTTAGGTTGTGGGGTATAATGGATAGAGTTACCTCGTTATTCAAAGTTTACATATAGCTTTGCTATCTAGAGGATATTTCTGTGCACATACTGACATACACAAAGGGTGATGTTAGTGAAAGAATTAAAAGTCGCAGTTTTTGCTTATCCTTGTAAATTGAAAATTTAAAATATTGCAACTTTTCTCTGGAAAAGCTTATATAATTGGAGTTTTATGTCACAGGGGCCGAGGATTTCTCATCCATGACGATGTTTATGAGGTAGTCTAATCAATCTCAAACACCCATGTCCCAGTGAGGTTTTTGCTTGCTGATACTTGAGTTTTTTTGCTCTTTTTTTTGGCAGGCGTTAGTAAAGCTTGGGTTCTCGCTTGATTCTCCTGCCTTTTATACAGCTTGTGAGGTGATGCATCTATTTTCTCCCCCTCGTCGAGATTTCTTGGATACAGTACCTAGAACAAGCTGTTGTAGATAGGTTTGTGTCATGCTAGTTAGCTTTCTGAAGTGCATTTGGCTCATTAATATGGTATTCCTATTTCTATCTAGCTAGCTTAAACACCAACTTTGCGCTAACAAGAAAATTATATCCCGTAGATAGATAGTATGCAAGCTCATTGATTAATCAGAGTCGTAATTACTTTAATCTCACTATAGGTTGTTAGTCGCTTAGGGTCTTCACAACCAATTGTTCATTCTTCAAAATCCACTCACCTGAGTTACGGTTAATTGTTCAAGAAATTGAATTCTCACAGAATAAGACTAATCATTACACATATTATAAAAAAAAGGGCTTCCGTTACATATCATACAATTTCATTAATACTTTGTACTTTCTCATTTAACTCGTGATATTCTCATTTATCAACATTTCTCTTTCTCTTCTTCTTTAGAGCTTTGATCAAAAGAAAAACGGGGAGTTTCGACTGGATTCTTTCATATCTTTGTGCACATTTGTACAATCTGCTCGGTAAGTGGCTTTCAATTTTGGTTCTTTATAATTAAATAGGCGCCTATTGGATTTCAACTTTGGCAGACTTGCATTGATGGAGGCTTATGAACGTTTGACCTCTGATTCTTGATAACATTACAGCAATCTTTTCAACTCCTTCGATACGAGTAAGCAAGGCAGAGTCACCCTTGATCTAAACCAATTCATTTACTGCAGTAAGTATCTACTGTTTTTTTTCCCGTCCATTTTTTCATTTTTTTCTTTTTTGCTGCAAGTACGAATACATGGTATTAGTATAGTTGTCATTCATCATTTTGATTCTTATGCGCTAGAGACAGTGGAAGAATGAAAACATCTGATACTCAGTATTAAACGTTTAAAAATATGCGGCATCAGTATTAAACTTAAAATATGCGGCATCCGAATAGATTTAATGAGTTACAGCAACGAATGGGGCAAGGAGAATTTTGTCTTTTCTGGCAATATTCCGGAGAAGTAGGAATACGTGAGCTTACTCAAGTTCGAGTATGTTGAACTGGAATTGATCGTCCAACTTTTCTTTGTCTGATAGAATGACCGCTAATTATAGAATATAGTTACTGCAAGTAATAAAATGACCATCAATAATATAAAATAAAATACAGAGTATTTACTGAACTAACTGAGTCACTGTTACAATAAAGTTGTCATCAGTATTCGGAGATGGGTACTTGATAAGGTTCATTGTCAACAGCAAAATGGTTACTAAAAATATAAGGGATCGATTAACTTTTGGGTAAAGTTGATGCATTGTACAAGAATTTGCTCCTTTGATGTTCATTGTCAATTGTCATCTAATAAAATAATAGTGCTTTTGATCCTTCAATACTTGATCTACTGAAAAATTGATGCATCGTACCCTTGAGTGTCTTTCTTTATATAAAGAGAGTTCTATTGAATCAGTGAGTTTTGTTCATGGTGTAAACCTAATGCTGTGTGGGACATGATTGGAAAGTTATGGCATTTATCTAATTATGCTTCTCCACCCAAAACTGAACAAATATGATACCCGAGTACTCTTAAGAGGCTCCCGTTCATGGCGAGATAAGTTGGTGTTCAGAGGTACTTAGTCCTACCCTTGCATTGAACAAAAATAGCCCCCTTTACATAATTGTGCCGTGTGTTGTATAGACTAATTGCTATTTCGCAATAGCAAAAACGCAGACAATTTAGTGAACCATCCATCCATCCAAGATTAATAAACTCAATTCTGTACCATATACAACCATCAAACTAACAATTCTAATCTTTTGTCCCTATCACGTATCAACCAAATTTCAGGGCTTGTTTTTCCTCTCTCTAATAGTCAAACTAGCAGCAACTCTAAACGAGTACCTCGTATTTGACATTATCAATATCATATGAAGTTTGAAGTGACTCAAACATCTTTCGGGTGTGACAAACTGACAGCAACATCCGAACTCTTATATGATTATAATTGAAAATTCTGTCATTTGCGTTTTTTCTAACGTTAGATGAAGTGATAATCGCAACTCGTCCTAATGTATATTATCATTTCATTATTTTTGGTGGTTGCAGCTGCGAATTGTAGGATATGAAAATATGAGACGACACTCACCTTACACATTTTCGCGTGAAGGCTTTTTTGTACAATGCCTTTGTGTATGTTCATAATGTACCATCTTCCGTGTATGCATCTATATGTAATCATCTCTTCTTTCTTCTGCTTGTCCTCCTGCTGTAAGTCGAGCGATAGATGTTGTAAGATGTGCTGGATAAGTCTACTACGATTTATGTTATTCTGCCCTGAATTACTTCTTGAAAGATTTGACATGAAAATCTAGTGAATGCATCATGTGACAGATAGCAGATCACACAGCATTGTCACCGCAGGGTTTAAAGGTTAAGGTTTCCGTACAAAACTGCAAGGTAAGGAGGATCAGATGGACGTAATCGTAAGTCGTAACCTTGTTTTAAGGTTTTAAGACGCAGACTATTTCTAAAATTCTGCAGGTTGAAAATCGCACCAAAATTAGTATGAGTGTATACTACGTACTTGTGATTATAGTACACAATTTCTTTTTGTTCCACCTTAATTAGGCTGCATGAACAATATGCCTTTGTCTCCTACAAATATTATATGCGAAACGCAAAACACGACTCACACGACAACATGGCGGTGGGGCAAAGGTTCTCTCCATTTCCTTCTCTTCATTTTTTGTCCTTTTCTCTCACAATCCCTATATCATACTCGTATTAGTATTTCACAATTATTCCATCAATCACTTGCACCGTTAGATCGTTTTAAAATATAACCCGGACCGCTAAAATGAAATTGAAGGAAATAGAGAGGAGAATAAATGGAGAGAATCTAAATTGACGGCGGTGGTAGGCATAAGACCTAACAAAATTAATCCAACCTCCACCTCATTTGATCGATCCTATCCGCTTCTACCCGAATCTTAATTGTCGCTTAAATCCTGACAAAATAACCCGACGCACCCCTATCTGGCCCAAAATCTTGCAAACTCGAACTGACACAAGTACATGACCCATATTCGACCCGGGTGATACACTGTTGTTGTTGTTGTTGTTGTTGTTGTTGTTGTTGTGTGTGTGTGTGTCAAATGAGGCGCGAGGCCAATATAACATAAGAGGGGTGGGGAATTGAACCGTGCCTATTATCACGATACCTCAGTTTTAACTATTAGGCCAAGACCTAGACACACAATAATTTCATCCCCGAGATGCAAAAATTTGGAGTATTCAAGTTTTAAACTCAATTTTGTTACTTTGTATTAAGATTCTTTCATACAAGTGATAGTTAAATATAAAATGGTTAATTAAAATTACAGGGCACTAACGTATAATATTGAATCTCAGCCCTCTCACAATTTCACTATCTCACATACTTCCTTTTAAACTAATTTAAAGGTCCATTATAATAATAGACGTTACAAATTGTATATGGGAGGGTAATGTTAAGATTAATTACCAGGTGAAAAGTCCTTTTCATTTTATAGACTAATAATCCATGCTCTCGTATTTTAAATAAGGAGTATACTCGCACTCAAAGTTAGATATGAAAGTGAGCCGTATTGAGTTGTGCCTTATGTTGACCCACCGGTCTTGAGAGAAAAGATGACACGGCCCAGGCCCAGGAAATGAAATGACGACCCAGCGTGCCATATCATGTCGTGGCAATTCCTCTATTTAAGCTTTATTTCTTTCAATTTTGACAAGCCCATACGTGCCGAGCCTGGGCTAGGCACTGTCTTCTTTCTCAAACTTCGGCCTAGACATGGCCCACAACATACGTCCAATGATCTATGACATGCCTTGCAGTGCATGTGGTACCAATATTAATCATGGGCCGTGCTCGAACGTGCCAGCCCATTAATCCGCGTATCCACTTCCATCTCTAGTCTGAGTTGATCCACCCACTCTCCTCTTCCTAGTTTTCTTGTACTTCCTCAAGTACGCTCGCCAACTTTAACAAATGTACAACAGAACACCATGGCGACTGGATGAATCATAATAATAACATCCACGATAATCCTCTTTTTTTCTAGGGTTACAGTTTCAATCAATTTTCGCCCTAATCGATCGCGAATCGATTTTCTCTCTCTCCACCAATCGCCATGGCGACTGACGGAGATTCCGGCGGTGGAAATGAAGTTTCCGTCAACATCCGATGCGCTAGTGACTCCAAATTTTCCGTCAAAGCGACGCTTGATTCAACCGTCGGAAATTTTAAGGTCATTGTTGCGCAGAGTTGCGATGTTCCTGCTGAACAACAGAGATTGATCTATAAAGGTCGGATCTTGAAGGATGATCAAACCCTAGCTAGCTATGGTAATTTAATTTTTGACGTTTTTTTTTTGAGTTTTTTTTTTTTTTTTCTTGTGTAATTTGATTGATTTTGTAGGCAGTGTTAGCAGTGAATGTGATGAATTGAGTTTGTTTGTGGTTATGACCGATGTAATTCAGTGGCGGAGTCAGGATTCGATGTTAGTGATGAGTAAAACATAGTTTAATATTTTTAGGAGGCAAATTAGTTATTAGTTCTACCACAGTGGCAAAGCTTGGATTAAAAAAAAAAAAATCAGGTAATGTTTTTTTTTTTTGTGATGAATGGAGTTTGTTTGTGGTACTGAGTGGCTAATTCAGTGGCGTAGCTAGGATTAGTTGTAAATTCTAGGCGATGAATTAGTTATTAGTTACTCGTATACTATAGTGGCGAAGCTAGGATGTGAAAATATTATAGCTTGCTATGGTGATTCTTCCCTGTTTTGAATTTGTTGTTCTGTAATCTGATTGATATTGTAGGTAGTGCTTTCACTTTTTGTTATGAATGGAGTTTTTTTGCGGTATTGACTGATGTAATTTAGTTGCGAGGCTTGGATTCATCGCTGGAGAGGGGTAAAACATAGCTGTACATTGTAGATGGGGAAGTAGTTATATAACTTCCATTGCCTTGGAGATTGACAACCTTGTTAGCCCCATCGTGCTGCCACTGCTGTAATTTTTACAAGGTTCAGTCTAATAACAGCTTCGAATAAAGTTCTTTTGGTTGTTTGGGAACTGCGGAATTAGCGATGGTGTTAAGAACGTGTTTATTGCGTTGTTGATGTCTTAAGCAATGTTTTCAAGTTTTGTAGCTATTTGCTGCATTGCCCTTTTTTATTCACTTGGTATTCTGTATTAGTTTTAGGAATACGTTCACGTTAGGTATACTCTTGGGTGACTTTTTTGGGGTTTCTCGCTTCGAACATAGTTCAATTTATTAAAAAACAGAAGTTTATTACTCCGTAGATATCTTAAAATAAACCGTTTTCTACACACTTTTTACTCGGTAATTGTGATAGATGCTACTACTCCCTCAGTTTTTTGTATCATCCCAATCTAATTCTACCACTTTTTCGGAAAGGGAAACATTGACCGACTTACCCCTCTCACCCTCACACATCCCCCCTTAAGAGCCCACTACGGACACTCATCTACCAAACACTACCCCCACCTCCCAGCACCACCCACCATCGTCAACACAACTGACCATCCTCTACCACTTCTCAACACCTCTAACCACGAGTCACGACTGACCACCACCACCAGCATCAATCAACACCAGCACCATTTATCGCCACCGATCATCTTCCACCACCACCGAATGCCACCACCAAACACCATCACGTTGCAGCATCATCATCTGATCACCTCTTAACACCCCCAACCACAGCGTACCCAGACCACCTCAAAAACACACGAAACCTCATCATTGGACCAAATCTGGTGGTTATAGGGGCTGACGGCAAGGAATGGAGGTGTGGAGGGAGATCCACTTAGGATCTGTGGGTGGAAGTCAGCCAAGAGGAAGGTCACGATGGAGGTGGGCGCTTAATGGGAGAAGTACGGAGTATGCTGGTGGTCCTCGAGGTAGGCAGCTTCTTCAGAGAGCAGAGGTGCAGGTTGTCGACTTGTTGTGTGTTATGTGGGATTGTGGTGGGTGGGGGGTGGGGTTATATTATTTTATTAAGGTGTATGATTGTAGTCAGTGGGGGGCAGCCTATGTAATTACAGAATGTTCATTGGGTGAATTTGGTAAAAACCGTCAAATTTGTTGCCAAAAAAGGAAAGAATGGGACGTGGGAGGAAAAGAAAAAACTTGCTAAAAAGGAAAGTGGGAAGAAAACAGAAAAACAGAGGGAATACATTACACTCTTAGAAGGCAATCTGCACCACTCTGGCAGAAAGCATGCTATTGGAGTGTTCAGTGTGCCGAGTGTGCCGCGATGGACTGATGGAGGCCAGATCATGCCTTTCGAGGATTTTTGTTAATAACATGCCAAATTTGATTGTTTTTCTTGGCGAATAGCCAAATTGATTGTAGAAGAAAGATAAATTGAATTAGTATACTACCTTTTTTTGACGATGCATTGAGGCACCGAATTGATAATCTATTGCCAGGTTAACAAATACGCTCAATCCTATCGAGTCACAAACCAGTTTAATATGTATCATGACACTTGCTTTATATATTTTGTATCAGATATCTATCAATAGCGTATTATGTGCAGATGTTGTGTATTCGTATCAAATTAGGCAACCTTATCTATTGTGCTATCGATTCTCTCTGTTAAAAAAGTTGATTTTGTTATGTTGTGCTGGTGTGGTGTATAGCTATCTTTTACGCTAAGCAGTGGAAGAAAGTATGAAATAATATGTTTATGTCCCACTTTGTTTATTTGCTGCTAGATGTGTGCCAGAAAGACAAGTGAGTCTTTGATTAGTTTGGACTTTAGAGTTATCTTCTAGTAAGCATTCTCGTGCCACTATATTAGTGTCATTTTTGTGGTCAGGCATTATATTAGTAGTCAAACTTATTTTTCTATTTGGTTTAGGTAATTACATTGGTCTGCACTTTTGCAATCATTGGCTTCAGCATTTGTTTAGTTTTGTCTCGAACTTCTTGTGGTGGAACTTCTTTCCTATCTTGTTGACTTAATAGGTTTATGCATATAAACTTCTCTCTGTTCTTTGTTGGTAGGATTACAAGAAGATCATACCATCCACATGGTTCGTGGCTTTGCTCCATCTGCTTCGACCACACCTCCTGCGACTGCAAACTCTGCGGGAACCGACACTACTGCTGCTACCCGAACTGCTGCCTCTACAGAAAGTGGAGGCTTGGGAGGTGCCGGTCTTGGGGCATCTTTATTTCCTGGGATTGGTCTGGGTGGTCTTGGAGCTGGATTTCCAGATCTCGAACAGATGCAACAGCAGTTAAACCAAAACCCTGATATGCTGAGAGACATAATGGACATGCCTGCCATTCAAAGTTTGATGAATAATCCAGATCTTATGAGGAACCTGGTTATGGATAACCCTCAAATGCGTGAGATCATTGACCGTAATCCTGAGCTTGCTCACATTTTGAATGACCCTAGCATTCTCAGACAAACCCTTGAAACAGCTAGGAATCCTGACCTCATGCGTGAAATGATGCGGAATACTGATCGAGCGATGAGCAACATTGAATCTTCTCCGGAAGGATTTAATATGCTTAGGCGCATGTATGAGAATGTTCAGGAACCATTTCTGAATGCCACCACAATGGCTGGGGATGCAGGAAATACTCGAAATCCGAGCCCTTTTGCTGCTCTTTTTGGGACTCAGGGCGCTGCTGGACAACAAAGGGATGGATCTAATAATCCATCCACCACAGGATCGGAATCTGGTGTTCCAAATACTAATCCACTTCCAAACCCGTGGAACAATGCTCCTGGTGAGTTTCTTTTCTCCTCATTATGTCTGTATTTTTTTTGGTTGGCTCTGTGATGTTACAAGTACAAATTGTCTTTGGTCTGGTTTGTTCAATTCCACAAATTTATTTGTTTCTTAAGCAAGTCAACAGTGGACAAATTTGTTCTAATATCACTTCTATTCAAGTAGTTTTATTCTTTTATATTCGGGTTGGTCGAACAAAAAATGCCATGTGATCATTTCTGTTATCAATATTAACAGAAAATAACTGTTTATTGATGCACGATGTGAAAATGTTTTGAGTTGTGGTTGATTTCCTACTCATATTTGATGCATGAAGAAGGTTGGGTTTTTATTTATACTGAGTGGTAGACTGGTAGGCAGGGTTTCTGTGATACTTCTGTGTTCACAGTTTACAAATTATTCTTGGTCAACCTTCAGAAGGTAAGGCATCCTTGATCCTAATTGAAACTGTTTCGTATCTATTTCCATTGTTAGGTGGTACTCAGACAAATAGTGCTCAGAGGACCAATCCATCCGGTGAATCTAGGCCAGCTCCTTTGGGAGGTTTAAGCAACCTTCCTGATCTGGATCATATGTTTGGTGGAGTTCAAGATCTTTCGTCAATGTCTCAAATAATGCAAAATCCAGCAATGTCACAAATGATGCAAAGTGTTCTCTCCAACCCACAATTTATGAGTCAGGTACTTGAATGAACTTTGTGTTAGTAGATGTACCTTCAAATCAGATAGCTAATAGTCGGGTTTGAATTTCAGATCGTCAATACAAATCCGCAACTGCGTGCTATGACTGAATCAAACCCTCAGCTTCGAGAAATGATGCAAAATCCTGAATTGCTTCGTCAGTTAGCTTCACCTGATACGATGCAGGTAAACTGCTCCGAGGTTTTGTGTTGCTTGTATAAACTGTAAAGTTATTCTCCAGAGTCTGGACTTTGGAACAATATAATTTTCTTTTTATTCAATATCTCCTTGGGCACACTACTGTCCAAAATATCTAATGAAGTTGTCTTGAACTAGTTGGTTAGGATAATGTCTAAGTTAGCTATATGTTGGATTACTATTATCCTCTCACTATCGGAGGCTCCGATTCGGAGCCTTAGAGGGTAGAGACTGCTTGCCTAGGGTTTACTTGTATTGAGAGTAATTGTTATCTAATAATGGATACAAAATACGAAGAAAATAGGAGGTACTGGTGGTGGTGGATGGACAAAGGTGATGAAGATATGCAAAATAACTACTTCATTAAGGGAGTACTGGTTAACCACCTTCTCCCTCGGATAATATATCACCCTCATATCGAAATAATAATAATTCCCTTATGACCATGTTCATTGTCCGTTCACCACACCTTATCTTCCCTTCATCACTATCGCTTTTCTTCTCTCCTTCGTTTTGAGCGAGCTGATAGGAGTAATGTGGAGTTAAATACACATTCTTTCACCCCCACTAACTACTACAACACCCCACTGCCTCAAGGCCCCCAACTAACGGGTGGATCTTATGAATGCACACTTCCAGTGATTCAGTCTTAACCTTGTATTAGACACATGGAGAGGGGCGGTTGATGGATGATGGAAATTTTGATAACCGGCTATTTCTCATTGACTAATTCACAGTATATAAGGAGTCATTATGCTTTATTCCGTCTTACTTCTTTTTTATCTAGGTTATCACTTCATAAATGACCTTTTTTTTTTCTGGAGTACTTGAACCTTATTCTTTTTTTTTTTTTTTTTTTTTTTTTTTTTTTTTTTTTTTTTTTTTTTTTTTTGCAGCAAATGATGACACTACAACAGTCACTTTTCTCTGGTATGAATCGTCCTCAGACAAACCAGTAAGTGAAAGTTTTTTCCTATTCCTTGTTGAAGCCGATGTGGTCTCTTTTTAAGAATTTAACATTTGTAGATCTTTTATCGAGAGTTCCTGTGTCACAGAATGGTTTTTGTACATCATAAATAGCTGTGGAATATAAGATAGTTTAGGCTCAATAGTACAGAGCTGAATGGTCGTTTGTACATCATAAATAGTTGTGGAATATAAGATAGTTTAGGCTAAATAGTACAGAGCCCTCTCTTCCGAAAACAGTCCAGTTGCGGACCTCATGCAGCTTTTCTTTGTGACATTCTAGTTCACACCTGCCCTAGACCACCGTGTGTCTAATGCTTTACTGTCAAACCATTTTATTTAATTTGATATTAACATAAAACAGTATTGATAACCTATTTCCCCGTGATGTTTTTTCTGGATTGCAGAGATTCATTGCAAAGTGGTGGCGCTACAGGTAAGCTGTCGGTTACACTCATTTTCTGCAAAATTAGTTTTGGGGATTTGCGTTGTTTTAACTTATTATTAATTTATATTTAATTCACAGGGAATACAAATAACATGGGTTTTGAAGCATTGATGAATATGTTTGGTGGTCTTGGTGCGGGCGGTTTAACTACACCAGAGAACTCAAATGGTTCACACCTTCTCCACTCCGACCAACATATAAAGTTTATGTACCAAACTTTGTTCTCTCTTACTGACTGTAGTTAATCTTTTGCAGTGCCTCCTGAGGAGCTCTATGCAACTCAGTTAACTCAGCTTCAAGAAATGGGCTTTTTTGACACGATAGAAAATATACGGGCCCTACAAGCTACCCGTGGCAATGTCCATGCTGCAGTAGAGCATCTTTTGGGCAACATGGGTCAATGATGTTGAGTCCTGAAGGGCCTACTGCGGACTCTAGAAGACTGAAACCCATTGATAGTAGTGACTTGCTGAAGATCAGAAAAAGACAAGCTTCTACTCGAGCTTGTGAATAATAAGCAATACTTGGTACACTACGAGTTGCCACTTTGGATATAGGCGCGTATATCCGCTCTTCTCTAATCTCCTTTCGTAAAACTAGTGTACATGGATGATTGTGATTGTTTTTTCTTTGGATCTTTGATTTAATTTTTGTCTGGGATCGTCCTGTCGCTATTACATGAATGCTTTTAAAATCATAGGTTTGTTCTGCAATTTTTTTGGACGGGGAACGCTTGCATAGTGCAATAAATTTAGTTTTGGATGAACTTATTGTGTAATAATTCCTTTTTCCTAAATTTGTGCCCTGAAGTTGTTCTTAGAAGGCCACTTTTAGGGATTGGTTCACCTGTCATAATACTTTGTAACTCGTCTCACGGTCCTAAACTGAGACCAACCCAAATACATATAAATTCATTGTCTTATAAGTGATGAAATGATTAATTTAAGGGTTATGCTCATTTGTATACCTTGGTCTTTCTTGGCGGTCCGGAAGACTCATTTGTTCTCGAAAGATGTGAGGCATGTAGAGAGAAGAGAGGTTGAAGTTCGTGTTCAGCAGTCTGTTCATCGCCAACACGTTTTTCCGTACCAATGTATTTACCGTTTTGCTCATGTGTACTGTTTAATTAGAATAAGTGCATTTGACCAAATGAGTTAAATGACATTTGTATAAACCCTCTTTTTACCGGTGCCAAAAAAAAGGGTTATGCTTATTCATGTACATGATTTACTCAATCATGAACAATAATGACCATTATACCCCTTTTATTTTTCATGCCTTCATTTATTCTTTTGTTGCCAATACATTAAGGTTCGTTTGGTTCACTGCTTAGGAATGGAATGGATTGGGATGAGAGGTCATAAAAGTATGGAGTTCTAATTTCATATCTTTCAAAACATGTTTGGTTCATTGGAGAAATAAACATAAAGGAATGAAGTTGTTTAAGAAGACAACATCGAGCCTGATTCCGCCTTCAGACACGAACAAGTTTCATCAAGATGGAAGATGACAATGGCCAAGTTTACGGCATAACTCATGATTCTGATTTCAATCTTGTGGAAGTTGTTTAAGAAGTAGCAAAATAACTAATTTCGATAAAACCTGTATCAATGAGCTTCCTGATTGCCATACTGAGAGCATTAGCCATATCTTGCTCATAAAGCCCTAATTGCAAAAAAATAGCCCAATTACTTTGTATCTAGTTAATTTTGAGACAAAAAATTGATGCATAGTTAATGAAATTAGAATTATTATTGTTTAAACTTTAATGTATGAATTAAGTGCATAACGAGTGAATTGGGTAGGATTTTATCAAATTATTAGGAGAAGAGAAGAAGAGAGAATAAGAAAGAACATTTTTTCTTATTTTCTAAGAGAAGGGTATGCTGTGGAAAAATTATGGAAAAACTCTATAAAAGAGTAAAACGTGTCCATAAAAGAGCAATGACGTAATTTAAAAGTAAAATGGTAAAAGTGCAAGATCTGAGATATTTTTGTTTGTTACAAATTTAGAGATTTTAAAGGCTGACACGACCTAAGAAACCTAATTTGATCCGTTATTGTATAGAAACTAAATTTAGGGTGCTGCTCATTCATGGACATGATTTACTCAATCATGGACATGAATGACCATTATACCCTTATTACTAGTTTTCATGCCCGTGCGTTGCACGGATACTAAAATAATCAGCGATGAACTTCACGATATAATGAAATATGTACATAGTTCATGTTATAATTATAATTTTTTTTGGAAAAGAAAACAAAGATGAAAGTGTTTACATATGATACTTCAGAGTTTTTGGTTTTTGTTCACGATACCGGTGTGTTTTTCAATTTTACATAGCACTTATTTTTATATAATAAGATCTTTAAATTTAATGAGCTCGGATTTTTATGCACGTGATGTTTGCTAATAAATTTTCCTATTTGATCTCGTGAACCCTACCTTCACTAAACTCATTACGTACCTTCCCCAAACTCGTCAGATATGATATTAATAGTCATTCATCTACATTGAGGGGTAAGAGACTGGATACACAATAGAAAATGTCTTGTTCAATAGAGGTCTAACGCTTTATTTTGATGAAAAGATATGAACATGAAACAAAATATGCAAATTTTCATGTTTTATTATCAAATGAGCTAATAGAGATAATGAGGATATAAATAGGGAGATTTATTTTCCTCTCAAATACAAACGAAAATCCCACAAACATAGGATAAATTTGAAACAAACTTCTCATACTCCATTTTCCATATTTTCATCCCTTTTTCTCCCTCCATCTCATTCCTTTTACATGAATTGAAATAGATCAATATCAATCAATTCAATAGAGACTACTTATAATCATCAAACCACTCTTTTGTCATTTCCTAGTTCTCTCAATTTTTTTCCTTAACCCCTTTCCCTCTCCAATATTGGTGTTTTTTTTTAAGTCGTACTTGTTATGGGTGCGTTTGTAATTTTGTATACCCCGATACTTCAAAGGCATTTAGCCTATATTTATAATATGTGTACGTTTCTCATTTTCTCATAATACTTCCTTCAAATGAAATTTATCTATYACCTTTTAAAATATTACCTTACCATGTCATCTCTTTTTCCATTCACATTCATCCGTCCCACCAAATTAACCAACATAACTCATTGTAACCAACTCCATCCCTATCAATGAACAATTCTCCCTTTCGATAACTGCTTATATTCCTTAAATTGCACTCTTAAATTTCAAATATTAATCCACTCCTCCCCTCGAGAAACTTACCCCCTCCCTAGAAACTCAGCATACCCCTACCCTACCCCTCATAAAAATACACACACATCAGCTTATAAGGTTCATATCCTTCCCCTAATGAATAAGAAAATATTAAGTAGTTTATATTAAATTGATTGATATTGTTGTATTTTTGTTTATGTTATCTAAAACACGATACATATTATGGTTGTATTTATATACATGATACTTAAGAGATATTTAGCATATATTTATAATATGTATGTTTTTCTCATTTTCTCATAGTCCATCATTCAATTAAAATATATCTATTTACCTGTTCTAATATTACCTCGTAACAGACTTATATTGTATTCAGTACGTATTCAAGCCCATCGTACATGTTGGGCCTAGGTTAGTTTAACCTAGTGTCGTCTTAAACTTGTATAAATACGTTCCTATGATGAATGAGAAGGCAGGTCGTATTATTCCGTCATATATCTTTCTTAGCATGGTATCAGGTTCTCTAACAAAATTAAAATCATAAACCCTACTGCGTTCTCCGCCATGCCTGGCGAAGACGTCGATCAGTTTGTACCCGCCAAAATTGAGCCATCTTCTCCCTACTTTGTCGGCCAAAACGACAAGCCTGGAGACCATATTACTGATGTCCGCCTAAACCTTACCAACTTTGATGATTGGTCGTACTCTGTCCGTACTGCCCTTAAGGCTCGTCGTAAATACGGGTTTCTTAACGACAAAATTAATGAACCCAAACCGCCTTGTACTCCGGAGGATTGGGAAACCGTTCAATCGTTGCTCGTGTCGTGGCTTATGAACACTATCGACCCCGAGGTAAAATCTCTTCTCCCTAATTATGAAGATGCGAAAAGTTTGTGGGGCGATCTTCATGAGCGCTTTAGTATCATCGACGGCCCTCGTATCCAACAAATTCAGTCGAATTTGCATGATTGTCGTCAAACTGAAGGTATGTTTGTCGCTGTCTATTATGGGAAATTGGGTCAGTTGTGGGATGAACTTGACAAGTATGAACCCATCATCACCTGTAAGTGTGGTAAGTGTGAATGTAATATTGGGAAACAATATGCTGAACGACGCGATTCCAATCGCGTGCATCGTTTTCTGCTTGTTTTGTTACCCAAAGTTTATAGGTCCCTCAGGTCAGTACTATTGTCTAATGTCCCCATGCCCTCTCTTCAACGTGTCTTTCATCTCATCTTTCAAGAAGAGCGGGTTCGCGTTATTGACCGTATTAATGAGACCACTACCGAGGTCTCAAAA
This sequence comes from Silene noctiflora, assembly GCA_009801015.1. Lineage (NCBI taxonomy): Eukaryota > Viridiplantae > Streptophyta > Magnoliopsida > Caryophyllales > Caryophyllaceae > Silene > Silene noctiflora. The sequence goes on from VHZZ01005660.1 coordinate 52,180, forward strand.
TTTGTTGTCCATATTGAGGCGCGTCCCGCTGCCTCTCATCCTTCCTCCGTTCTCACTCGAACTGAGCGTCAACGCTTAGTGTGTAATCATTGTAATCGTTCGGGTCATGATCGTAGCATGTGTTTTGATCTCCTTGACGAATTGCCGGATTGGTGGTATGATTTGAAGGGTATTAAGATACCATCTCGTGGTGGCTCGGGTAGAGGAGGGGGTTCTGGTCGCGGGGGTGGTCGTGTCGGGGCCGGAAGAGGTGATGGTTCCAAGTCCGAGGCAAAAGCGGATGCAGGTGGTGTTGTTCACGCTGCTGCCGTTGACAGTAATGCAAGGGAAGGAGTAACTGTGTATTGTACACCGAATCACACATTTGCGGGTGTGGCTTCTCGATACGGGATGCTCCCACCATGTTACAGGAAATTTTGCGTGTCTGCTTAATGTCCGACAGGTGCCCAGCCGAGTGGTGGGTCTCCCTGATGGCACAATGATTCGGGCTTCTAAAGTTGGTCGTGTTAACCTTACTCCAGTAATCTCCCTTGACTCCGTCCTTTATGTTCCTAATTTACAATGTAATTTGATATCAGCATCACAACTATGTGATGCACTTGATTGTGAGTTGATCACTAATGCTCGTTGTTGTCTAAACCAGGACCGTCATACGAGAACGACGATTGGAACGGCTGACATGTTGGATGGATTATATTACCTTCGTCAAGAATTACAAGTACTTACGATATTGGTCGCAGTGGGGTCATCTCTCTCCTTATGGCATAATAGATTAGGACATCCGTCCGAAAAAGTAGTCAAATTACTTCCGTTTTTTAGTACTAGTACTGAGTCGTTGTCTAAACCATGTGAAGTTTGTCATCGCTCCAAACATGTTCGTACCAGTTTTCCATTAAGTATTAATAAAAGCAGTTGTGCGTTTGAACTTATTCATTGCGATCTATGGGGTCCATATGAATTTACGTCCTCGTGTGGGGCGCGATATTTTCTTACGTTGGTTGATAATTTTTCTCGCGGCGTATGGATTTACTTGTTACGTACTAAGACTGAAGTATATGAAAAATTTATGCAGTTCGTTGCCATGATTTTGCGTCAGCTTCAGGCTGAAATAAAATTTGTACGCAGTGATAATGGGACTGAATTTCACTATCTTAAACCGTATTTTGACAATAATGGGATACTGTTTCAATCATCTTGTGTTGGCACGCCCCAGCAAAATGGTCGTGTTGAACGAAAACATCAACATATTCTTAATGTTGCCAGGGCATTGCGTTTTCAAGCCGGTCTTCCTCTAAAGTTTTGGGGTGAGTGTGCACTGGCCGCTGCACATCTCATCAATCGGACTCCTTCAGTATTGCTTGGGGGTCGTACACCATATGAGGTACTCTTCCACACTCCTCCACCTTTCGATCGTTTAAGAGTGTTTGGGTCATTGTGCTTTGCTCATAGCCAACGGTCGAAAGGGGACAAGTTTCTCAGTCGTAGTCGTAAGTGTGTATTTATGGGTTACTCGTATGGTAAGAAAGGGTGGTATATGTACGATTTGGACACACATAAATTCTTTGTATCTAAAGATACGATGTGATCTTTTATGAAGATCAGTTCCCGTTCATTACTTCCCCTGTGCAAGCCGTGCCCACTCCTAGTGCTGCACCTGAGGAAGTATTTGTTGATTGGGACGATGTCGTAACTTCCGAGCCTGCCTTACCACGTGCTGCCTCCTCACGGGCTGTTCAGGAGGTTGACACGGAGGTCGTTGATGGTGTCGTGATCGAAAATAGGGATGGTAATGGTGTACAAACCACAGATACAGAGGGCAATGATGGTAGTGGTAATAACATGCATACTAATGGGAATGATGATATTGTGACTAGTACTAATACTAACGACACTGAGGTGGAAATGGGTCGTGGGCATCGATCGAAAATCCCATCTACTCGTCTTCGTGGCTACGTTGTTGGTAATAAAACTCGAGGTAATAATTCATCCAATGCATCGACTGTCATCGTGACAACGCCGCTCTCAGGTATGCCGTATCCTCTAATTAATTATGTAAGTAGTGACAAATTTTCTGTTGCCCATCGTACTTACATGGCTGCTATCATGGCTCACAATGAGCCCCGTTCGTTTAAAGAAGCCGTCCGTGATGCAGAATGACGTAAGGCAATGGAAGATGAAATGCATGCCTTGTTTGAAAATAAGACTTGGACGTTAGAACCATTGCCCTCTGGAAAGAAAGCTCTGGGCTCTAAATAGCTCTATAAAATAAAATACAAGTCCGATGCGACAATTGAGCGCTTGAAGGCACATTTGGTAGTATTGGGGAATCACCAAACGGAAGGGGTAGACTATGATGAAACATTTGCCCCAGTTGCAAAGATGAGTACAGTACGAACGTTCTTGGCAGTTGCCTCAACTCAGAATTGGATCCTTCATCAAATGGATGTCCATAATGCCTTTCTTCACGGTGATTTTAATGAAGAAGTGTATATGCGACTTCCACCAGGGTTCCAATCCACGGTTCCAGGTATGGTATGTCGATTATGTAAATCTTTGTATAGGCTAAAACAGGCGCCTAGATGTTGGTTTTCTAACTTAGGTGCCGCATTGCGAGAATATGGGTTCAGACAAAGCTACTCTGATTATTCATTGTTCACATATGTTAAAGAAAGAGTACGGCTGAATGTTTTAATATATGTGGACGATTTAATTGTCTCGGGCAATGACTTGGAGTCTGTCACGTCATTCAAAGAATATCTACATACATGTTTTCACATGAAGGATCTTGGTGACTTGAAGTATTTTCTCGGCATAGAGGTGGCGCGAAATCCCGACGGCATCTTCTTATGTCAAAGGAAGTATGCTCTTGATGTAATTTCTGAAGTCGACTACCTTGGTAGTAAACCCACCGCCACTCCTATTGAGCCGAATCATCAATTGGGACGGTCTACTACTAAGTTGTTGGCTGACCCGGAGTCGTACCATCGCTTGGTGGGACGCTTGGTCTATTTGGCTGTTACGCGTCATGACCTTACGTATGTAGTGCATGTGTTATCTCAGTTTATGCATGCTCCCCGCCGTGCTCATTGGGAAACGGCCCTTCGTACTGTTCGTTATCTAAAAAGCACTGCGGGACAAGGTATATTATTGAAGTCAACTGGTGATCTTGTCCTTAGTGCATGGTGTGACTCGGATTGGGTCGCGTGCCCCACTACACGTCGTTCACTGACCGGTTGGGTTGTCTTCTTAGGCTCCTCCATTGTGTCTTGGAAGACTAAAAAACAACCAACTGTGTCGCGTTCCTCTACAGAAGCTGAGTATCGTTCTTTAGCGGCCGTTACATGTGAAATAAAATGGCTGACTAGTTTGTTGCGAGACCTAGGTGTTTCTTCTTCCGTTGTTGTTCCTGTCTCATGTGACAGTCAATCCGCATTGCACATTGCTAAAAATCCTATATTTCATGAGCGTACGAAGCATATTGAGATTGATTGTCATTTTGTTCGAGATGCTATTATGGATGGTCTTATTGCACCTTCCTACGTGCCCACTGCGTCTCAACTTGCGGATGTCTTAACTAAGTCCTTAGGTGTTGCTCAGTTTACGTCCTTGATTGTCAAGTTGGGCATTTACAATCCGTATGCTCCAACTTGAGAGGGGGGGGGGGGGGGGGGGGGGGGTAACAGACTTATATTGTATTCAGTACGTATTCAAGCCCATCGTATATGTTGGGCCTAGGTTAGTTTAACCTAG
>VHZZ01005660.1:75891-88399 GCA_009801015.1 Silene noctiflora
ATGTGTTTTGTGTGGTCCAAATTCACTTTGTTATTTTTTGTGTAAAAAGGAAAGGGGAAGAATATATAGAATAGGAGGGAGTATATATAAACTAGCAAAATTCTGAATTCAATATAACTCGACCTATCGTGATCGTTTATTACTCGTAAATCAAAACGCGAACCCGAAAGTGGCCGGATTGACCCAATTACTCTCTCAATTGATACCTCGGCAAGTTCCATAGTCAATAAAGGAAACAAAAACAAAACTAAGCATTGGAATCACCATTAATTTACATTGCTGAAGCTCAAAGTTACCCGCTTTAATTCTCCTTCATTTTCTGCACTTCATTGTTATCTTCTTCCAAAACGACACATTCCAATACCTTCCACAGTTTTAGGGTATGAACACCAATATCCCTCTTTTTTTCTGTATTTAATTTGGGAATTTTTATTTCTTATTTTGTTAATTTGGTGCTTTTAGTATATTTATTCAACATGCACTACTTTGTCCTTCATCAATTTGTCTTGTAATGGTGTTTAACTTAGATTTATTAGCATAAATGAGCTGTTTTTTTTTATCTCTAATTTATTAATTTTGGCACATTTAGGGCAATTTAGCTACGTATTATACATTTTATGGTAAATTAATTAGATGGGTGGTTGTTTTTTTTTTATTTCCTTTGATGTAATTTGGTTAATGAAGAACATTTTTGTCAAATAATGAATACAATTTCCGTCTCGGTCATTTGTTTACCTTGTATGTTCATTGTCAGGGGTATTTTAATCAAAGATAAAAAAATGACTGGGACGGAGGGAGTCATTTACTGAAAGTGAAAGTGGAAGTTTTTATTTTTCTTCATTTATTTATTTATTTTCGGTTAGCAATTGCATTTTATTCAGCTTGAAGCAAAGTTGCATTTATTTGTTGAAGATTTGTATAGTTGTGTTTCAGTGGGATCAATAACAGAATTGAATCCCCCTTGCAATGTTCCCAAATTCGGGGTTTATTGATTTTGCATTGGATCGATGATTGTATTAGTTGTATAATACGGAGTACTATTAATTCTTGAGGTTCAAACACAGAAAGTGTAATATCGAGGAATTGTGATTTTAGTATGTGCCAAAAGGCCTTGAATAGTTTTGGAGGTTTCTCAGGGAAAAAATATTCTTTCTTTGCTAGGGTTAGGATGTTTCCTTCTGACCTTTCCAGACGTACACTATCGAGACTCTCACTGTGTTGTTGCTGTTACTGTAATGTGGTTAATTATTTCACCTTAGAGTTTACAATCTTGACTAGTGGGTGTATTGACATTGGATGGTGTTAGTACTTTAGAAGTTTGAGGAGAGTGCATTAGTTTTTCATGATTTAGACATTTCAATTTCGTAATGATATAGGTTGAATGTTGGATAAACTCATAGGTATTAAAATTTAGTATCGGTCACGATTGCAAAAGCTCGGCCTTTGGCTATTATGGATGTAATGTAGAGGGCCTGTTTACCTAATGCGTTAAATTTTCACCTCGCCTTAAGATCTAATGTTTGAGCTGATTTTTCATATTTGTAGTTTATCTTCTTTATCTGGTGTCTTTTTTTCCTTCCTCAAATACTCCAATATTTAGAGAAATAGAAATGTCTCCCAAACTCTTTTGCCGAAAATAATGGTTATCATACATTAAGTCCCGATAATAATGTTCAGTTCTGGCAATATTTTGATTATCGGGTGAAATAGCCAAAATATCGGTGTTTTAACGGGAAATAATGTAACGACGGCATGGGATTCCATACCGTAAGGGCGTTACATAAAGAGGGGCATTATAATACCATTTATGGAGTAGGTAGGGAAATACTGTGCTTTAGAGACGCATCTGCAGTCCTTTAATGATAAACTCGGTACTACCCCCTTCTGCAGTTGTATCCGTGAAGCAGTTGTAGTTTCCATTTTCTGACTATGATGCTTATGGTAGATTAGTTACTGGATATGGAGTATCTAATATAACTGTATATTGTTTTAAATCTTCCAAAAATGTGTAAAGTTTGTACTGGAGAGGCAGTGATGCGATATAGGAGATGTTTCTGGTATAATTTTGAATCCTGGAATGCAGGTCATGTAGGATGTGAATTAATTTTCTTAATACTCTCAGGATACTAGATCGACTAGTAAGTTCAACACCAAACCGTACTCGCCATGCTTTTCTGCTAATGGACTAAGCATGCATTCGGTGGATGTGGTCTGTTAGTCATTGTGCCTTATGCTTTTATTGATTGGTGGTGAGGGAGCTGGTACAATGTTTTCTGTTTTTCCATCCATATATAAATTATAAAGCCTTTTCAAGTCTTTCAAAATGTTTGCGGACTCTGGCAACTTTATAATCTCTTATTTGGAGCACCTGAATGTTTTTATGAAATTTCATTTAATGGAAGTATGAGTTAGTAATAGATGACACTGTTACTGGTGTTGTGTCTCAAAATGACATGTAAATTGTTATGTATTGACATCTGAAGACTTGAGCAAGTGAGCAACTAATATTTCCCTTTTTTGTATGTAGCTGAAAACTCTCTTCTTTTGATTGGAAATTCGTGGAATATAGTAAGTAGCTCAGTAAACCGTCCGCGGTATCTAGAATATAAAATAGCAGTCGCTCAATTGAATTGTCGACACGATTTTCGTCATGGGTAATTCGTAAACACATCCTTATTCGTAACACATGGCTGCATGGGTAAAGGCGTAAAGTTACACATATCTTTGAAGCACTTGGTTAATTTTATGTTGCTGCTTGACTCTTAGAAATTTGAGGTGTATAAGCTGTGCATATTATTCTGAAATTCCATCTCTGTTCTATTATTACCCGTCTGTTCTAAGCTGTTGTTAATTGTGATCTACTTGGGTAACATGTAGAGTTTCCTCCTTGAGTGACCTGATTACAGTTTCAGGCTTTTCCGCGAACCTGACATGCTTTATGATTCACATATGTTGTACAGGCTTTTGTTTTCTGATGCTTGGAGATCCTTCTTCATGGGCCGATACATTTGAAATGGCCCAGCAAAAAGTTGACTCTAAAGTTAGTGAAGTAGCACTAGGTAACGAAGAAGCTGTCTTGTGTACTCAGGATAAGCAACTTCCAGTGCCTGTAAAAAAGATACCACTAAGAGATCTTCAAAGTGACAATAATATTGTAATGCAAAAAGGCCCTTGCAATCCTCTTGTTCTGAAGGAAGCAATCGCAGGGCCCCCTAAAGTTTCTGGCACAAAGCGACCTTCCGATGCTCAAATGAATCCTCACCAACAATCACCTAATAACAGTGGAGCAAATGGCCGTCTTGTGTATGTCCGAAGAAAATCAGAGGGCGAAACTGGTAAAATTGGTAACTGTGAGGTTATAGCTGACAATAGTCAATCTCCCCAGAAAAGCCAGCCTGGACATCAAGATGGGCCCCAAACAAAATCTTTGGATAAAGAACTACCAATACAATGCCAAACTGAAATTGCACCAATTCCTACTTCCCCTACAATGTGTGTTCCTTCTGCCAAGCCTTCCATTCCACCCGCTTTTGGAAGTTTGGATTCTAAATTGGTTTCTGAAGAACATCAAAGTCACACTGTCCCGTTGCCTATCAATTTAGCAGCTGAAACTAAAGCTAACGACCAGAACTGGGAGGAGAGGTATATTCAATTGCAGATGTATTTGAGGAAGTTAGACCAATCAAGTTTGGAGGACCATCTTCAAAGTAAGTCTTTCTTTAAGTATAAGCTTCAGGTTACACTATCTTCAAATTAGTCCCTCCATCTCATTTATATTGTCCCCATATACTTGACAGCCAAACAAGGTTGACTTCGACCAATAGTTTCTCACTATATATTATAATTACAACATTTTAAAAATGATGACATGAAAACAGTGGGCTTTGATGAATCAAATCTGACGAATTTTATATTATAGCTCTATATGTATTTGGAGAAATTCATGGTCAAAGTTATTATTTGGTTGCCCACCAAAGTCGTATGAGGACAAGAAATTTGGGATGGTAGTTATATGTCTTATGTGCAGGCTTAAATTATTAACTGTCTGCTGTCTGTCAGTGCTTCGGTCTCTTTCAGCTGTTGAGCTTAGCAGACATGCCATCGAACTGGAAAAGCGAGCTATTCAGCTATCACTAGAACAAGGTATGTGATTTCGGTCCTTCCATTCTCTACTCGTGGATAAGATATATTTACTCTCACGAATGTTATAATTGTTAATTACACGTAGTTATTAGCTTGCTACTGTTCAACATCATACCTTGATTTGATCACTGCATATGGTCGTTTTGCATTCAAATGGCTTGACTATAGCTCTAGTTTACATCAATCGATGTTAATGATTATGAATCTACTTTCAGGTTTCTATTTGTAGTTAAGATATTATCTTTCCTTTTTCCCGGGATGTGGTTATTAAGGTGCCCTAAAGGTTGTACTGTTGTAGAAGATCGAGTAATCAAAATATTTTTTCCATATTATTGGGTCATAGGCTTACTGAATTCTATTATTTTTATTTTTGTATGAGTACCAGAATACAGGTCAAATTGTTATTATGTCTTCTTTGTTACGGAGTATGATTTATGATATCATGCACACTTTCAATAATATGGACAACAAGTGATACCTACTGACATGGTATCGGAATGGCGTACCGGACTATTTTATAAGAACATTTTTGTGTAATTTTGGCCTTAAATGAAGTGTTGAAGTGTCCTTAGACACGCGATATGCAACATGCGACACCCCAGCCAAAGTGATGTGTCCAAGTAATTTTAGATCCCCACATGGGTGCTCAACATGCCTGCATTCAAGACCACTTCGTCCCTTATTTCAAAATCTCTCTAAGGTGCCAAGTCATGTATAAAGATAATGCTTATCTCAACTCCATGGCACATATAGTGTTTAATAGGGCATATATTGTCATCCTTACACCTAATGTGAATCCCTAAGATGTTTCCCAACAATGTTCATTTGACTTTGGCATGGTGTCTTAGGAAGCTCTCTTGAACTTGTATTATTCTAGTATGTACCCTACAAATTTCGCCTCTCTAGACAATCCGTGTGGCGATGTCAGATTAATTTGAGATGATTAACGCCAACTCATAGACACCCTCAGAATACCTTTTTTACCACATCTGTGCCCCGTTTAACCTCCTAGTGGTGTTTTGGCATACTCTTCCCACACCACAGGAGATATCATAGATGACTTCATATATCACTTTATTGTTTATTAATGTATTAATTGTCATTCCAACTGCCAATGTGAACTCTTAGGTGTTAGGATGACTCGCAACAAATCTTATATATTCTGACACGGTATCCGGGTGGCTATATAAGTGTGTATTTTAGCCTTTAAATTTTGCCTCTCGGGACCATGTCTGGAGACCGGTTAGAATGAGTAATTATTGGCACCAACTTATAGATACTCTTAGAGTCCTTTTCCCTCATATGGTTGCTGGTTTAACCAACCATGAGTGTTTGGGTACACTGTTCCATTACCATGGAACATATCAAAGGTGGCTTAAGTGTTTATATTCAATTTTATTGTTTTACCTATGCATCATTTGTTATCCCCATACTCCCATAGCCAATATGTACCCCTAGGATGGTTTCAAATAATTGATTCTGAGCCTTTGGGACAACCTCGAACAACCATGTAAGAATGAATTGGGCTATCTACACTAACTCGCACACTCTAAAACTACTTTTATGCTACATAGGGACCCGGTTTAACTGCCTAGTAGTGTTTCGGAAGACTGTTCTCGCACCATGGAAGTTAATTAAGATAGCTGCATATCCCATAGCCAACGTGAACCCTTAGGATCGTTCAACAATTTTTACATGATTCAGGCACCGTGCTGGTTGAAGCTGTCCTGTGCGAGTTTCATAGCCTAAAACGTTCGCTTTTTTTAATGACTTCGGGTGACCCTATTAGAGTTGATGTTGCCAACATTTCCTCATAAACACCCTAAGACTAGTTTTGAGCCACATGGGTGGCTGGTTTAATTGCCTAGTGGTGTACTGGTGTTCTAGGACACTATTTCCGCATCACAAAAGATATTGAAGATGGTTTCGTACACAACTATTGTTTGATAAGCATTTATAATCTCCACAGCCAATTAAACCCCTGGGATGGTTCCCAACAGTTTTCATCCAATTCCAATGGCGTTTCCCATGAAAGTTTCTCGAGTGTGTATAGCCTTCCTATTTAGCCTCTCCAGACTATGCAAATGTTCGAACAGATTTGTCTAAACATCTGTTATTCTTGAGCATATCTACCATTTTGCCTTGCACTTGCATATAGTCCTATCTGACTGTTGGTCTTACTTTGTCAGGAAAGGAGCTGAAACGCGTCAAAGCTCTGAATGTGCTCGGGAAATCATTAAAGACCTCCAATGCACCTGCATCTCAACAATCACCACTCAACTGACACGGCCTGACACGAATATCCATCTGTTGTTCATTATTGTTCAGTGTAATATCCCTCAGATTTCGAAATTTCGACGAGCTTAAGTTATAACTCAACTGTCAAATGTATCAACACTGACTTTTCTAGTTATGGGCCAATATTTTCCCTTAAAACATGGGCTCTTTTCATGCAATTTACCTTTCATTTTATTTTTTTTACTGATCAACAAGCCCAATAAAGCAGCAGTAACGAAGGGACAGAATAAAATGGTAAATTGGTAACTGTAAAAAAAAAAACATCATTACAAGAAGACAAGAGTATATTCTCCACATCAACTAACTTCTTTTGTTCTTTGAGGCGCCAAAAATAACCGTCAGTAACCGTTAATGGATGAGGACATGTAACTGCCAACTGTGCCCCCCTCTACAAAACCCACTCTTCCTCCCATTTTCACCTTTTTTTCCCTTTTCTCGTTTCTTTTACCCCCATTATTTCACTTCCTGTAACAATTTTTTACCCTTTTGATTTTTTCTTCACAAATTTAGACAAATTATTACTCAAGTCTGATCTTACAGGTTTCACAACATTCCATGGATGGAAACAACAACAAGAAGCCTCCTCCCCATCTTTCGTTCTGGTCGCCACCCCCGTTAAACATCCAACCATTCCGTCCTCCTGTTTCTGTTTCTTCCACTGCGCAACTCGAAACTGTTACCCCTTTAAGCATCCAACCTTTCCGTCCTCCTGTTACTTCCACTGCACCACCCGAAATCATTTCTGTTTCTCCTTTAAGCATCCAACCTTTCCATCCTCCTCTTACTTCCACTGCAGCGCCCGGATCATCTACTGTTACTCCGTTAAGCATCCAACCTTACCGTCCTCCTGTTATCCCTACCGTGACTGCCGATACTGTGGCATTAACCTCCTCACCTTCTTCCTCCCACCACCGTCGGAAACGCTCCAAACTCACTCGCACTGACAACCCTACTCCCATTGCCACTGATGCAACAGCATCAACATCAAGAGCCCCGACGGCATCAACATCAACGAGGGCCTCAACAGCATCAACATCAACGAGAGCCCCAACTAGAAGACCTGACCCTGATGCACCGAAAATTACTCGTCCATGTACTGAGTGTGGCAGGACATTTTGGTCATGGAAAGCCCTGTTTGGACACATGAGGTGCCACCCTGAACGGCAGTGGCGCGGCATTAACCCACCAGCGCACCTTCGTCGTTCTCCTCCCCTTGCTCTTCCTCCTCCTCCTATTCCCACTCGCACTACTTCAGAGGATGACCGTGAGGTCGCTACAAGTTTACTACTCCTGGGCTCCTCCTCTACAGGGGCTGGTGATCGCACGGACAATGTATCAATTCCTACGAGATTCGAGTGCTCGAGTTGTAAGAAGACGTTCCCGACTCACCAGGCCTTGGGAGGCCACCGCGCAAGCCACAAGAACGTCAAGGGTTGCTTTGCCATTACACGGGAAGTTGAAGAGGGCAGCAGTGGCATTATGGAAGGGTATAATTGTAATTTCACTCGAAATACCGAGATGGATCCGAGATTAGACTTGGGCCTCGGAATGATGGGCCTGGCCCATAGGTGTGGCATCTGCTATAAACTTTTCCCAAGTGGGCAGGCCTTGGGTGGGCACATGAGATGCCACGGGGACAAAAACGACGAACCCTCGACATCGTCGGCTGGGGTTGGAGTTGGGCCTGGGCTTGGCCCGGTTAGGCAAGTTGCCGAGACCCAACATGGTCTTGATCTTAATCAGCCAGCCCGAGAAGAAGAAGCGAGCCGTTCTGTTTGTTCTGGTAGTACTAGCAGTAGTAGTGGTAGTATGCAATTAGATTTGAGATTAGGAATATAATTAATTATTATAAATTATGATTGATGATGGAAATGTTATATGTTGTACAATTGTGTAGTTATATTATATTATAAATTATAAATGTGTATTAATTAATTAATGATTTGTTACTAATTACGATAGATTGTGGAACATATAAGGTGTTTGATATGAATTGATATGTGGATTGATTAGTATGTTGGTGATTGATTTAGACATGGACTCCGTGACATTATATACGGTTTTTCTAACGTGCACACGTTAGAAAAATCAAAGTGCGATATATGTTTGATAAAGTTAACAACTTTTTTCTTCATCATTTTATTCTCATCCGCTTAAGAATTTATGTGTACTAGCAATTGTGGTGTATCACATTGCGTCTTCTTATTGATTTACGTGCTCATGTTGGCCATTCGATACATGGTGCATATCACAGGGCTGATATGGTTCGAACCCAAGTTAATTGCAAACACGCATGCCACAGAGGTTGTCATATTTAACGGACAAGTTTCAAGATTTGTATCGAACCTTTATAAACGGAGTATGTTTTAGGGTGTTTTTACGAGGTTTTATAGGCCGGCCGGGGCATCATAATTGCTCCAAACTTAGCACTAAACATGCTGTTAAGGTTATATATAGTGCACCACCGAAGGCAAAGTTTACACAAGACGGAATATAATCGTTAAGCTAGCTATGCAACCATGTAACTTGACCGATATAGGAACGGTAAGCCTAGCACAAGGTACTTAGAGATAGTTCTCGTCATGTTTACCGTAGTTGGGTTACGATGCTCAACTACGCGCTCACCCGTACAACGGAAAGCGACTACTCTGTAAATATTCTTGCTGTTTGAGAATAATATGGCATGCTGGCACTTGGTAGGTACTCCTATAATAGAAGAAATTAAATGTCATTTTATGGTCCAACTTTTATATTTGGTACATCAAATCCTATGTAAAAGCAAGAGAAAAAAGAAAAAAAATGCTAATTCTTATTTCAAATGATCACTTTTCGTCCGAAGCTTCAAACGGGTATATGCGATCATTTTATGGTTAAATGTAACCACAATGGTATAGCCAATGGTATAACTTAAGGTAACTTGTTTTCCAATAGCGATTACATTTAATTCTAAAATAGTTAAAAAATATCGTCTTATTATTTCAACCCAAAATGATCGTTTGAAGAGAGAACAACTAGAAGAAAAAGGTGAGGGTACATTCAAGCAAGCAACTAATATAAGCAAGTCGTCATGACCCATGACTAGCTCACAACTCATAAGGAAGCATGCATGCATGCATATATTTGTGTTATAAACAAGTCATGCATGCGCTGTGTCACCGCGCCGGGTAAGGATCCTCTCGATTTTTTTTATTAATCTTTAATAAATTTATATTATATATTATTTCATCCTTATATCATCATTTATTACTTTCGTTTGTGACCGTTAGATTGTACAAACAAATAATCTAAACCTCAATTTTATCTGGCCTAGACAATTGAAGCATTACCATCTCGGTTTCCCGAGATACTGATTCGGAGATACAATCAAGAATCTTTTATTATAAATAATGGTTTAGTTAATTACATAAATGTAAACAAATGAATAAATGAATACAAGTCATGCTACTATGACCCTCTAAACAACTCTATCTCATGCCGACTCGACTCCAAATCTGAAGCTCATCCCGTCACCCGCGCGACACCAAAACAACCTGTACATAACCGGCTCCCCATATGATCGGAAATATCATATGGATCAACACAGGCCACCCGGAAATAGGTGATAATTTACACAAGCCACAAACGGTCAGTTTCGATAATATAAGCATGTAAGACACGACAAATGAACTACGATTATGCAATGCAACAATTACATGAATGAGACTCGATTCTACTAAAGCCACACCGGTATTGGGACACACCCAGCCGTACCCACAACTCGGTGACGACACCGCAACACCGCCTACCAAAACAAACGGACCGCAGCCCGTAAAAAGGTACCTCGGATACACTGGTGGTACCGGGCCCAATAGCGACTCGAATCCCCTGCCATACGACGTGACTCAACCTCACGTGTCCCTCCATAACTCAATCCATTAATGTGCACATCTCTCTTGGAGCGGGAAACTCCAAGAGGCGACTCAAGCGTAAGACGATCTCCTAACCGCCTTACGTCTCCATAATAATCACAATACCATCACCAACCACCAACCACCAACCACCAACATATACAACCATCACAATATGCAACATATACTATACATCATGATATGCCAACATGCCATAAATGTCAATTCCGACACATGTGAAACTTCTAAATCCTCTATTACCAACACGAGATGCAATACCACTCATCTGATGCAAGTTGTAACAAATGACCACTAACAATGTACACAATACCGAAACTGAGAAGGATTAACCTACCTTTTAGCAAATCTTCAATAGCTACTCGAATCCGACACAATCTCGTCTCATGAAACCGTCTCGTCCTATACAAGTCACATAATACTATCATAATACATCCTATACTATTATACAATAAAAAAACCCCTTACCCACATTACATTTACTAATTATCAATTAATTACCCATAACCAAAATCCCTAAAAGTTAATTAGGGTTATAAACATTAGAGAAGGTAGATCTTACTTACATAGATGGAAGGAAGGAATGAAGGGTATGTGGACAATCCTCTAAGGCAAGCTTGAATCCCATGAGAAAAGTATTTGAGAGGTTTTAGAGAGAATGGAGAGTGTTTAGAGAGATAGGGAAGAAGATAAGAATGAATTAGGTTTAGGAGTTGAAATGTCATTTATCGGGTATTGCACAGCATCACTCGGTCGAGTGCCTCGATCCACTCGGCCGAGTGCCGCTCACTCGGTTGAGGACACCCTGTACTCGGCCGAGTCAACCTTACTCGGTCCACTACCAGCTTACTCGGTCCACTTTAGGCTTCACTCATTCCACTATAGGTTTCACTCGGTCTAGTCTAAGCTCTACTTGGTCTAGTGTAAGGCTATAATTTACTCTTGAATGGTTTCTTATCAAGTCCGTGGCCCTCTCACGCATCCCAAGATTCTCGTACAGATCCCAAAATATTCGGGTATTACAGAAAATCATACAGATGGTTTATCGAGTCAGCTAAAGCAGTCACACAAATTTTAAAAAGAAACAGAAGATATAGGAGGGTATCGGTACGCGATAAACTAATCTCGGAGGAAAATCGGGTACTTCTTAAAAATATATGGATAATTATTATTTAGGGCTGAAATTGAATACGGTAACTAATGTAGCATCCCTAGACATGTGGTGGAAAATCTAGCAGGAAAAGAAACATGACCCGATAATGTAATGCCCGTCCCTTAGGAGGACTTGTTGACTGACCATAGTTGACTTGTGTGACCTTAATCATCAAAATGAAGTCGTTGTTTTGTGTCGGACTCGACCTAGTGAGCGACACGCGGTCGAGTGTAGGGCACTCGACCGAGTGCAGCGGACTCGGTCGAGTTCGTAGGTACTCGACTGAGTGCATCGGTGACAGCGTATTAAAATGTTACGCATAAGTCATAGTTTCCGAATCATTTTTTTTTTCTTCTATTTTTCCTCCTCACAACCCTAGATCGATACATCTCTCCCTACCACTCATCCCTCATCTTGTTAGTATCTACCTGGGAGACTATCACGGGAATGGAAGTGTACACCGACTCCGACCTAGACAACCAATCGTCTCATAAGGTAAGTTACTGTCACCATCTGTAGGTCTTTGGTTAGCTAGGGTTACGATTGTGCGTAATCGAGTCGTATCGTTGTTGTAGGTGTTGATGTTAGTGGGCGGTGATCATATGTGTGACTTGATGGTTGATGCTACGTGGAATGCGGTACAGGTAGGGTTTCCCTACTCAGTTGTCTGTAGAATTATATATTGTNTAGGGTTTCCCTACTCAGTTGTCTGTAGAATTATATATTGTATAATGTGACGATCTTATGATGCTTATTGTGATATGATTATATGTTGTGACGGTATTTTGGTGGCGATGTTGGTGGTTGATGATGGTGCTGGGTGTGGTGGAGATTGTGATTGTGATTTGTGAGCCATTGTGAGAGGTGGTCTCATCCCCATTGTTCGCCTTCTGTGTTCTCTCAGCACAGGGGGGATGTGCACATTAAGGGACTTGGGTATTGTGGGTGGTTAGGTGGAGTGGCTGCGGTCCTTGTAACACCCGAGAATAACCAAATTCGCATTTTAAAT
>VHZZ01005661.1:5931-16055 GCA_009801015.1 Silene noctiflora
ACACGTCCAGCTTTAATATCCTCAAGGTACTTGGGGCAGTTCCTCCTCCAATGCCCAAAATTTTGGCAATGGTGGCACTGAATATCGTTCCCCTTRCTCTTAGCCTTGCTCTGTGAGTCGCTGGTCTCACTAGGCCCACTCTTAGTCTTTGACTGACCCGACTTTCTGAAGAACGGCTTCTTAACACTTAAGTCAGCCGGAGCCTTACCCTGCCCTTTGGACTTGATCATGAGGACATCCCGCTTGTTGCTCCCACTCAAATTAAGATCCTTCTATGCTTGCACGAGCAGAGAATGGAGCTCATGAAGACTTTTCTTTATGTCATTCATGTAGTAGTTCACCCTGAATTGGGTAAACCCATCATGTAGAGAGTGGAGGATGCGGTCAATGCCGATATCCTCATTGATCTTGCACTGTAACAACTCCAATTTCTCAACATTCTCAATCATATTGAGAATGTGAGGGCTAACCGATTAGCCCCTTTGGAGTTTCGCCTCAAAGAAGCGAACAAAACAGTCATACGTAACGATCCTCGGAGCTTGCGAGAACTCGTTAGTAAGGGTGGTGAAAATCTTATTTGTACCTTGAGTAATGAAGCAGCGCTGCAAATTGGATTCCATTGCATAAATCAAAACATTTTTAATCGCACCTGCTTCACGAGCGAACTCATCATATGCAGTTAGCTGGGCCCCAGTCCTCGCAATGGGTTCAGCCGGCATTGGCTCGATCAAATACTTGAGCTTGCCGTCGGCGACGGCAGCATTCGGTAATGCTGCCTCCCAATCGGCAAAGTTGCTCCCATCATTCTTCAGTCGAGTGGACTGATTAATGTGGTCCATAAATGATCGGAGCCATGATTCACGGGTGAGTGTAGCAGAAGGGCCAGCATTAACATTACGGTCATTCATGTTAACAACAGTTTAATAAATCTACAATACGATAAAGAAGAAAGTAAATAAAACATCGAAAAATAAAGTCAATGTAAACAGTTTTAACAACGACTTAAGCATTTATACAATCGACCTCCCTCATAGGATTACATAAATGATTCCAAGACCCAATTTCTCTAAATTGGTAAGCCAGCCACTTGGCTGGTTCTACGTTAGAACTCTCGGTCGACAAATTTCTCAAATTTATCTCACAGTCCATCATAATCCAAAACATTTTTAAATTACAATGTTGAGTTCAACTAAATCAATACGCACTACCTACCCAAGGTAGAAGGGGTCCATATGGAGAGTAATGTGTCCTATATGCCCTAAACGAAATAAATCTTTATTATTGTTTCATAATCCGGGTGTTAATTATTGAATTGATTATGTCGCCTATTATAAAGATTGAACATCAACGAAATTAATCATACCAAACAAGAAAAATTCAACACTTTAAAAAACATATAATTGGTTTCATTAGAAATAATCCAAATTGTATTACATTCATCAGACATCAAAAGAATTAAAATAATCCGGAACAATCCCGGTTAAGAGTAAAAAACTTTTCTCACACTGCCACCAACAATCCGGAATTATATTGATTATATCGCTAACTTATGGGTCATTAGCCTTGTATTTTGCAATAACAGATTGAATGGAGTAAGTACACGTCTTGCATATGGAGATAAGGTAGGATGAGTACAACTCAACATATCTCTTGCAGCAGTCAACCTGCGAGTTTCAGACCGATGAGGGTATGAAGACGATGATGATGATGATGATGATGATGCTTGGTTGACAAGCCGGACTGCTTGAAGCCTCTTAATCCAATAATTATGTTGATGTTCAATGGATGCTTTTATCAATGGGTGTTGATCATCGGGAAGCCCGGCCAGAACCTCCTTCTCATCTGCAATCAATTTTGTAAGGAGTCTCTTCGTTGTTGATTAAAGTTGGGTTAATTGCTGCCATGAGTGTGTTTCTTTAATTTTTTTGAATGATGCTTTATTTGACCATTGTTAATATTTTGAGTGGGTTTATATAAAAGAGTGGATAGTAACAATAAAAAGAAATAATATAGTAACCTCTATGAATAAAAAAGAAATATTTATAGTGAATATATGAATTTGAATGGATACTAACGGTCAAACTACACAATTCTCCATGCATATATATGCAATGGTTGCTAATAAGAAAGCAATGATCAAATCATGTATACTTTATATGGACAACGGTTTGGCTAAACCGTTGTTGAATTTGACAACGGTTTTAGTAAACCTGTGTTTATTTGTTGAATTTGACAACGGTTTTAGTAAAAATGTGTTTATTTATTGAATTTGACAATGGTTTTCCATAACCGTTGTTGATTAATTAATTAATTAATTAAAAAGTATTATTTATACTATGCAATGGTTCATAATGGTCAAATCATATTCAAATACTGAGTATTTAATTTATATGGTTTCCAATAAACTCCTATCAATTATATATACTAATTAATGAGCATGAATTCCTATTTTATTTATTTATGCCGTTTCCAATACAACTCTTATTAAACTCCTATATAAATTAGAACCCTAATTAAACTTCTAATATACACAACCATCTAAAGTTTTCGTTTGATGTAATTTTTCCAATCAAATTTCGTACTGCGTATGGTTTTATTTTTAGTGATATTGTCAAATATTCCGCATTGTGTTTCCTAATTATTAGCATGCACGATTTTCCTTTTCATTTGATATAATTTTTCCAATCAAAATTCGTACTGCGTATGGTTTTATTTTCCTTCTTGCTTCATTTGTTTAATTTTTAAAAACGCTAAAGAAAATTGTTAACAAAAAACATAAATAATTAATAAGCTTCAATACAACTAATATATAATGCTAAAATTAAAAATGAAGACTTAATTAATAATTAATTAGACTCCGACGACGATGGATAATCTTCATGAATCTCGGCAAAGATCATGTCGACGATCGAAAATTCATTATTGCCCACAGGGGGCACTGCCTCTGTTTCCCATGATAGAGGCACGATGGTAAGACAGTAATGAGTCATGTAATTACTTAATAGAAGATTATCAACATGGTAGCAACCCATAGATAAGGGCCACTTTGTCTAACATCCGAATCGAAGTTCGGTTTCCCCGCATCTTGCGCCCCAAATCTAGCCGCTAATTTTCTTGCTTGACGAAAATTTAGATGAGTGTTGACTGTGTCAAACTCGATAAAAGCAAAGCCTTGAAAACCATGCCTGCTTGTTGACACATGGTAGACTCTTTGTACCGCCGTATAACCTGCGTCATCATGAAGCATTGCCTTCATCCACACTAAATCCTTCATTACACCCTTTCCATTTTCAAAATGAACAAGGATATTATGCACAATGCAAGTGAAAGGATAGACGTAACGAGAAAGTGATTGTGGTTCCGTTAACCCAGCCATATATATGTTTGATAATTTTAGAGAGAGAATTTATAATGAAAGAGGTTAAGATTAAATGTTTGATAAATTTTGATAAACAATTGAAACATTAGGACGTATTTATAGACCAAATTGAATAGTATAACGGCTACATGCATGTACAACGGCTATATATACTGTTAGAGTCATACCTTTTTGCATGCTTTGCTGGTCAAATAATGTCGATTCCAAAAAAAAAAAAATTCAAAAAGTAATAACGGTTTTGATAACAACATTATTCAAACATAATATAACAACGGTTTGCAAACCAACCGTTTTTAAAAAATATAACAACGATTATGAACAACCGTTCTTGATATACAAATAGAAAACGGTTGTCCAAAATCCGTTGCTAAACAGTCATACTGTAAACCGTTGAGGATATTAGACAACGATTTTTCTCAAACCGTTGTAAGCAATAAGTTTATACGGTTAAAAGTAAAACCGTTTCCTGATTGTTGCACGCTTGAGTTTTCCGCTAATATTTGGGCGACGATTATCTATATTACGTTATTGTAGGTAGTAACCATTGTTATAGGGTCGTTATTAATGTGCAGAACTGGCGTAGTGCATGGAACAATCCATCTAATCAAGGGTCCTCCCTCATCATTTAGCTTGTTCTCTCAATAGTTGCACACGCGGGTGAAATCAATCATGTATAGCCCCGTTCTCGTTTTCATCACAAGGGACCGTGAGCGATATCCAAGAATATCAATTGGGGGCTCGATCAATCGTAACCTCTCCATCAGCCAAATATACGAAAGAAAGTCGAGAAATTAGGCATCCTTGCCATGCGGGAGACCACGACCACAATAAAAACGAAAAACAAAGAACAAGATAGACGAACGAAAAAAAGGGGGGTGGGGTGGGGGCAGAAAATCTTACTTATAAGGTAATGGGACTCCCAAGATAAGGTAGCGCGTAATCGGCCTTCCTGTTGTCCAATCCGAGCAGAATTTCTCCTAAAATCAAGCAAGTTGGGCTCTTGCGCAACTCTATTTGTTCAACAATTTCAAGGAAACGAGGGTTTCTTCTCATTTCGGAGTCAACATAACCATTAAAGATGTAGCAATGGAGTAGACAAACCTGAATTCCCTACGCCTTGCGGCATGTGATATGGTGGAGTCATATCCATCTATGAAGCGGTCTACAAAGTCGTACATTCTCATACCTTTGGAAGTCACAAGATGGTCAACCTCGGCTCTAGTCAAACATATGAAGTCTCTAATTTTATTTTATACCCTTGGGAGCTAGGAGGCAAGGCCGGAAGGTTTTCTAAATCCCACCCACCAATTGCAGCTACTTTGATCTTCAGGAAAAAGGGAAATTTCGCCTCCTAGAAAGGCAAATACATGCAAAGATGGATTCCAATATTCAAGACAAGCATCCAAGAAGGGTTTTATTACCTTTAATTGCTTCAAGGCTTCAAGCTAATAATGGTTACAATGTGGAAGGCCTTCATCTCGTGCTTCTCGGCATCTGTAAACTCGTTCACCCAATTCTTGACTAGGGATTCAAAAATATCCATTATTTGAGAAATATGTTTCTTAGATTTATGTGTATATGCTGCAGAGTTGAAAAGAAATTGTGAAGAAAATAGGTCGTATACATGCCCTATATATAGTTTTTTGAGTTTCCTAATTCTGCTCAGGAAGAAGGCAGCCCAGGAGATGACACAGGAATTGTTGCGCATTCTAGAAGGGACACAGCTCTTGTTGTGCCTCTTCTTGGGGGCTGATTTCTGCTAATCAGCCCCAATTTCTTTCCTAATCTCGTTTTTGGTTACTATTTCATATTCCTATAGGGAATTATTTATTATATTTCGGGAATTTTGGTATCCTTACCAAGTTTTCGTCTTATTCAACTACAAATTTCCGCCTCGAGACGGGATTCGCATTTCGAGACTTTTTCCAACGCACAATCATATTTCATTTCGTCTTCTAGTCACGCTCATTTTTTTCAGCGTCAAGTCATTAGTTTACATTTCATTCATTTTTTACATTTCGCTCTTTTTCGCATTTTTGACTAGGTCGAACTTGCGTTTTCGTTATTTAGGCCATACCCCCTTTTTATCATTTTCAAATTTGTATGTTTGTTCATTTTCAAATTTGTACAGTTATCAGTATTTGTTTATTTGTATAATTACATGTAATCACCTGTAATTTTTGTTATGTGATTTTCAATTTTCTACGTGAATTTCGACGACATAACGGCTGAAATAGTGCCTCGCCAAACCTGTTCGTAAGTTAACCTTCCGGTACAATTCCGAACTACATCCAGTAGAGGCAAAAGGCGCGAGGCTCTCTCTATATATATACATCAAAATGATAACAGTTATATATAAGACTCGTACTCATGTCCAAAAACCAAAAGTAAAAAAAAATAAAATTAGACATCTACACGTCGTGACGGCCATGCTCAAAGAAGGTTACACGCTCTCAGAGTTCAATAACCCTCCCCTCCAGGATGGTGATGTCGACGTCTCAGACCTCGAGCTCTCTCTCAAGACGAGCTGTCTACTCCCGTGACCTAGCCAACTCCAACTCCAGCTCTCGCTCCCGCTGCAAATCAAAATAAAATGATAAAGCGAAATGATGAATGCCAATGAAATACAAATTTCTATTAAATAAGGGAAAGGTTCATACTTGTCCTCCGGAGCCACCAGAGAGTGCCTCAATGGCTGCCGTTCGTAGACGGTTCGTCATCCGCCACAGCTCTGCGTGTCTCGACGACGTCACTTGCATTTTAAATAGATTATATACGCTTTCACATGTTCATACACGCAAAGTAAAAGGAAAACAAATCCGGACTAGGGGCTTACCCTCGTCACGACATGATGCCACTTATATTAGTTTAAGACTCTCATTAGACTAAAATAATGTCATATTAAATTACATGTTAATTTAATTTTTAGTCTAAATACACATGCATGCAAATAAAACCATATAAAAGATGGTATAAAGCCATAAAAATTAATTTCCTTACATTGTATTAGGAAATATTAGGGCATAACTCGAGGACATCTTCCTTTATGTTTTTCTTGAGCTATATGTAATGATATGATCCTCCTAGTACTCAAATTAGAGTACCTTCTCTTGTTACACCCAAAACTATCCCAAATAATTCTACAAATTATTAACTAGATAATATGTAGAAAGCTTTGTATAATATAAGTAATATTATTACACTAATAATATTATTTGATATATATTATTTGTTGTGAATTTAAAAGAGGTTTTATGATCAACTAATTGATCAAATTTTTGATGATCAAATGAAGAAAAAAAAGTTCCTTCTTTTGATGTAAGGAAACCAGCCAAATGAAGAAAAGGGGTGTTTTTTTTTTCTTAATTTTTCAACCACTATAAGTGTGTATGTGGAGGGCTATTTATAGCCCCTCAAATGTAAAGAAATGAACCTTATATGACATTTTGTAGTGGGCTTGGCCAACCCACATGGGTGGCCTAACTACAAAATATTTTGGTCTACTTGGACCTAATTCGGTCCATTTCGATTTTCGACATTTGTCCCACAAATGCTTATAAGACTTATATTTAATTATCTTATATAATTAAATATTAATTTAATTATTCAACACTTAAATAAGATAAATTAACAAATAACGTACACTTAACTATTAAGTGACATTTTACCATTTTATCAATATAAAACATGTCTTATAATTAATTATTAGTTAATTTTACAACCTCTTGTAAATATTATTAACTAATAAACTCCGCCTCATAACATACACACATATATCGAAATAATACAAATAATTAACTATTAATTATTAAATTATTAATTATTTATTAATCAATTATCAAATAATTGAATAATAAATCTCTTTGGCCTGAGTTCGTAACTCGTCATCAAAAAATAAATTCACTTGACTTATTAAAGTCAACTTATAACAAATACTAATTATATATATCGTATCTTATTCAAATAATTAGGTTACTATTTGGGAATCGTCCTTTAGGTGTGACCGAAAGGGATCAGCTGTTCACCGCCATCTTACGACAGTAACGTCAAACTCTAGTCATCCGAGCGTCACCGATTTACGTTGATCAACTGACAAATAAATAATCTCTGAAATTCCACTTATGAGATTTATTATTTAGACACACTATTGAGGAGGACACTACTCCAACAATCTCCCACTTGTCCGATACAAATGTGCGCTACCAATTCTCTTGTCCGTTTAAAATCTCCCACGATCATATCATGAGTGGTTTCCTCGATCTGGAATATAACTGTCTGACCGGATAATCTACTATAGATCATATCTGAGTGTGGCCAGTCATTTCCAGTTACAACTCCTCGAGTGGCCTTGAGATATTAAACCCTGACGAGGGTGGACAATCCTGTTGACCTATTTTCTTCGTCCGATACAGATCACAATGTCCCAGTAAATGTCCTTCAGCCTCATTTTACGGCGCGACTTAGAACAAAAACCAAAGCCACCGGAAAACTGTACTAGCTCACACAAATAGTCGCAAGTCTAAAGAATTGACTCAAAGGAATAATTAGAAATCCTCGCCACGACTAGGCAACATAAAGGACTCTATAAATGCTCACTATCCGACAATACGTCTCCAAATTCTGCCTATGTAATCGACTAGTCATCTCCATGAACCTATGGTGGTTGAACACACCATCAAACGACTTACAATCTAGTCACTCCGAGACGTTACCTCATTAAGTAACAAGGGACAAAATATAATGTTAGTCCAGTTCACTTCAATAGAATTCAATGTTGTTAAACAACCTATTTGGATAAAACAAAGTATTAAAATTCAGATAAAACTGAATATAACGATAAATGTAATTAAAATATATGAAATAATTCATACAATATCAAAATTATTAAATATCTTATAATTTACAACAGTTCTGTCATTCGTCTCAATCCCATAGAATCTACATGACTAGCATGTTTAGATTGAGACAATGCCTTGGTTAAAGGATCAGCAATGTTATCATCTGTCCCAACCTTACAGAYTGCAATTTCTTTYCTTTCTATCATATCTCTAATTACATGAAATTTYCTAAGTACATGTCTAGACTTATTACTAGACTTGGGCTCTTTTGCTTGAAAAATTGGCCCACTATTATCACAGTAAATAGTGATAGAATCCTCGGCTGTCRGAACTACTTTTAGTCCCTCTAAAAATTGCCTTATCCAAACAGCTTCTTTTGCAGCTTCAGACGCTGCAATGTACTCAGCTTTCGCTGTAAAATCAGCAGTTACAGACTCCTTAAAGCTTCTCCAGCAAACCGCTCCTCCATTCATCAAGAATACAAAACCAGATTGGGATTTTAAATTATCCCTATCGGTTTGGAAAATGGCATCCGTGTAAACTCTTACATGTAACTCATATTCTCCTCCAAACACCAAGAATGAATCCTTAGTCCTTCTCAAGTACTTAAGAATATTCATGACGGCTATCCAGTGACTCCCACCTAGATTATTCTGATAACGACTCGTCATACTCAAAGCATACGAGACATCAGGATGAGTGTACATCATAGCATACATGATCAATCCAACAGTGCAAGCATAGGGAATCGTTTTCATGCGTTCAATATCCTCAGGATCAATAGGACACTGTGACTTACTCAAAGTAATCCCACTACCTATCAGAAGAAATCCTCTCTTAGAGCTTTTCATATTTAACCGGTCAAGAATCTTATCAATATAAGCCTCTTGACTCAATGTCAATAAACTTTTGGTTCTATCTCTATAGATCCGGATACCCAAGATGCGCTGAGCTTCTCCCAAATCTTTCATTTGGAAGTGATTTTTTAACCACTCCTTAACAGAAGTAGGCAGGACTACATCATTCCCAATGAGTAGTATGTCATCCACATACAACAGTAGGAAAATAACTTTACTCCCACTAAACTTCATGTACAAACACGGTTTCTCAAAAGCTTGCACACTTTGTTAAGATTTTTAGTATCCACAAAACCTTCAGGTTGTGTCATATACACTTCCTCTTTCATAAACCCGTTCAGGAAGGCGGTTTTGACGTCCATTTGCCATATTTCATAATCATGAAATGCATCAATCGCTAACATTATTCGAATGGATCTTAGCATAACAACTGGTGCAAAGGTCTCGTCATAGTGTAGACATCTTTATGTCAATCCATGCCGATTTTAATCTTAAAGATCCACTTACACTGAAGAGGTTGGACATCTCCAGGAAAATAAACCGGGTCCCATACCTGATTATCGTACATGGAACCATTTCGGATTGCATGGCTTCATGCCATAACTTGGAGTCAGAACTCGCAATAGCCGCTTTGTTGGTTTTAGGTTCGTTAATTTCTAAAAGTAAAACCTCATAATCACCATCCTCTTCGATAACTCCCAGATATATATCAGGTTAGCGACTAACCCACCCTCACCCCCTAGGTTCATAATGAACAATAATTGAGCCAGACGAAGATGGAATATCTTCTTGTACCGTCATCTCAGTTTGTGGCTCTTGAACTTCATCAAGTTCAAATTTTCTCCCACACTGTCTTCTAGAAATAAACTCCTTTTATAGAAAGACAGCCTCACGAGCCACAAACACTTTGTTTTCAAGACTGTTGTAGAAGTAATATCCACGTGTTTCTTTAGGATAGCCTACAAAGGTACATTTGTCAGAGCGGGGTGCAAGCTTATCGTCAGACCTGTTCTTGACATAAGCATCACAACCCCAGACTCTCATATAAGA
>VHZZ01005661.1:37982-48523 GCA_009801015.1 Silene noctiflora
ATCTCATATGGAGTTTTCTCAGCTGCTTTAGTCGGGCTTCGATTTAGTGAGAAAATAGCAGACAAAAAAGCGAAACCCCAAAATGAGTCAGGTAGTTCAGTTTGACTCATCATGGATCGAACCATATCTAATTAAGTTCGATTCCTTCTTTCAGCCACTTCATTCAATTGTGGTGTGCTTGGAGGACTCAACTGTGAAACAATTCCATAGTCTTTCAGGTGATTATCGAAGTCGTTACTTAGATATTCCCCCTCCACGATCTGATCGTAAGGTTTTGATCTTTCTTTGAAGTTGGTTCTCTACTTCATTCTGAAACTCTTTAAACTTTTCAAGAGCTTCACTTTTATGTCTGATTAAGTAGACATAGCCATATCTACTTAAATCAACAGTAAAAGTAATGAAGTAGTCATAACCACCTCTTGTAGTGATAGTCATTGGTCCACATACATCGGTACTTATAAGACCCAACAACTCACTTGTTCGTGTCGAGAAAAAAGGAGTACGAGTCATTTTAACAAGTAAACAAGATTCACATATTCCATAAGATTCAAAATCAAATGACTTGAGAAATTCTGTGGACATGAGTCTCTTATTACGCTTCTCGTTTATATGACCTAATCGACAATGCCAAAGATTGATCCTTTTATTGTCTATATGATAAACATCTTTAGTTTGATCTAGAATGTATATTCCTCCGATTGCTATGGCTTGACCATAAACCAAATAATCATATGAAAAGGTAAGACAATTGTTTTTAATCACAAATGTGAAACCTTCTGTATCTAACACAGATTTGGAAATTATATTTTTTCTTAGAGTTGGTACATAATAACAATTATTTAAGTAAAACTCTTGGCCTGATCTTAACTTGATTACATATGTTCCTACAGATACTGCAGCTACTCTAGCTCCATTTCCCATACATAAGTCAATGTCACCTTTATCTAGTCATTTTACGTTAACTAACCCTTGCAAGTGATTACAAAGGTGTGAACCACAACCAGTACCAAATACCCATGTTGTGGTACTAGCATAGTTTATGTCTATCATATAATCATTGGAAGAAAAAGAGCTTGCTAGCGTCATACGTTTAACTACTTTATCGTGCAAATGTTAAGGGTAATTTCTTTTGAACCTCGTCTTATCCTTAACACTTAAAGTTAATATTTTTTTCCCAAAACTTCCACTTATTTGCGCATTATTCTCTTCACAAGAGGATTCAACCTTTGTTGCACAAGTATAAGATTTGGTGAAAGAGGTTCAACTAAATTACGCAATGTTTCATCTGTTCTAATGTTTTTATGGAGATTTGTCTCCCGATTATGATAAATATCATTTTCCAAGGAAAAGCTTCCCAAGGATATACGCGGTTGTGAATTTTGAGAAGCGGATTGATCGTTGATTGTTCTCATTGCGCGATAAAATACTACAAAAAACGGAAAAAAGGGAATATTAACATTTATCGTTCAAACTACTCGAGAAACAATTTCAACCAAGTAAAAAGAAATTAACATTTATATTATGATCTCTCACCTAAATTATATAAATGACCCCGAGATACGTCCCTAAATAAATCTCGGCCCAATGACGCCAGACATACAAGATCTAAATAAATTCGGTGAGTCAACTCTTTGACTGATTCTACTCCTAGAACTCTCGGTCGATAGATTTCAAGTAAATCCATCTCCTAGCCCCGGAACACAAGACTGGGCCTAGTGAAGCCAGGCATACCAACCTTGCAATTCCGTCGAGTCTAACCAACTTTTACGCGTAATAACATTTATCACACTACTTACCCAACGTAAAAAGAGAGTACCCCGGTGAACCGAGCCTACCCCCTAATGAAGAAGCGATTCATAGGTGATATTAATTAGAAGGGCTAGTCTCAATATTCAACAAATGTGAGAGATCTTGTCAATTTATTATCAATTCCCTTTAAGTGAACTAAATCGGCGAATTCTCCATAATTTTAATTGACAATAGTCGAAAACAAATAAAAATGCATGTAATGGCGATTTGGTATAAATCCATAAATAAAACCCATGTAAACAATAATTTCTAGTATGGACTCCTAATATAGTTAATCAAATTAACTATTACAACTTCGAAAACCAACTCCTTGGTTCCATGAACTTCATTGGAACGTCTTCCAATATGGCATAGTCTTTTGGAAACTCCGGCCTTCATCGGAACTCCTTTCCGAAAGGCAACGTCTTTAGGAGACCACCGGTCTTCGTAACAAAAAATTAAAAATATAAAATGAATTACATAGCAATTCCTATTATACAATTGAAAAATAAATAAATAAATATAAATATATTAATATTACAAAATGGAGATACAAGATCATTATTAATTACAAACAAAATCGGTATTCCCTTACATTACGGGTAATACCAATTTAACTAATTTGGCCATACTATACAAATTACATGAATAAATTACATCAATTTAAATGACATTCATCTAAAATATGCAGAATAAATATCATATTAAAACATGCTCTAAAATGCCAAATCGCCCTATAAACCATCATTTTGATATAAAGCTCGAAACATTGGTTAATTAAACGGTTTTTAACCATTAAAAAACATAAATTAGTACTTAAATAAAATTTAAGCACAATTTAACTTTCCAAACTGTTTTGGGACTCAAAAATTAGTCTTCACTAATTTCTTGATGATTTCATAACTATTTATGAATTATTGCAATTAAAACATATTTAATCATAACATTTATGAAATAAATCCAAATAAATAATTAATATTATGAAAATTTTTAAAATAGAAATATTTATATGTTGGAACATTTCCAGGAACTCAAAAGTTCAAAATTTTTTCATAATATTTATTTTGTATCAAATACACAATTTAAAACACGGTTTTCGCAACTTTTACGATTTAATTCTAAATTAAATTTACAAAATAAAAAATTTCTAATATTCTTGAACATTTTCCAAAACCCATAAATGTAAAAACTTTTACCAAAAATTCGAATTAAAATTTGAGAAAAATATAGTTACATTTTATCGGTTTTATYACATAAAACCAATGAACATGCGAAAATTAATCAAATTAATTTTCGCAATTTAAATCTAATGTATAGTACATTAAATTAACCTTAGATAAATTTCTCATGCAAAAAAAATTCAGTTTAATCATTTTTAACAAATATAATCGCCTTTTATTAATAACTTTTAACTATTAAAAATCAATAACCATGAAAAATTAATCAAATTAAATTTTTAATTACCACTTACTCTAAGTAAATCATGCATGTGGTAATATACTAAATTTTCATGGCTATAATTAACATGCAATAATTTTTAGTTAACTATTAACCAATATAATGCATATTAAGGCGGTTTTAAGACGAAAAAATCAATTAATTAGCAATAAAATTCCATAATTAACCAAATTTGACCAAAAACTTTTTTAGGTTAGAATGTATACATGCAAAAAAAAAATTCTGGCCAAACAAATTTTTACACAAAAATTCCGATTTTATATAGTCATCTTATAACTCGATAAAATTGTCAAAAATCGACATGCATGCAACAAGAAAGCTCTGATACCACTTGAAGGTACTAGACCTCTAATTACACACCTCTAATTATTTACCAAATTACTTTTAATTTATTTTTTAAAGGATCTAGTTACATGCATGCTTATAAGATGGTTTAAAATGATAAAGATAGTTTTTTTCCTTACATTGCTTAAGGAAATTGTGGGCACAACACAAGGACTTCTTCCTCGTGTTGTTCTTGAGCTAAAATAACAATGATGATCCTCCAATCTTCAAGTTTCAATAGTAGGAAACCTCCTCTTGGTGACTCCCAAGATTAGCCCAAATTATCCTAATATTACTAACTAGATAATAATAGAAAAATCTTGTATAATATGTTATATTATTACTTCAATAATATTAGATGATGTATAATATATTTGTGAATTTATTTTATGAGGATCTTGATCAACTATTGAACAAAAAATGAAGAAGATGAAGGAAAAATAAAATGGTCTTTTTTTTTTCCGCTTAAAATTCCATCATCCATAATGTGTAGAAACTGCGGGTATAAATAGGCAAATGAAATGTAAACAAATGATTTCATTACTTAGTGGACAATGGGCCTAACTCATGGTCTATATTTCGTGTGTCTATATGTAATAAAACCGGTCCACTAAGTAAAATGAGTCCATTTCGATTTCCGACATTTGTCCCACAAATGCTTATAAGACTTATATTTAATTATATTATATAATTAAATATTAATTAATTATTTAACACTTAAATAATATAAATTAACAAATAATGTACACTTAACTATTAAGTGACATTTTACCTTTTTATCAACATAAAATGTGTCTTATAATTAATAATTAGTTAACTTTATAATCTCTTGTAAATATTATTAACTAATTACCTTCACCTCACAATATACACACATTACGAATTAATTTAGTTAATTAATAATTAATTGCTAAATTTAAACTCACAATTATAAATTAATTATCACATAATTAAATAATAAATTCCTTTGGCTCGAGTTCGTTACTCGTCATCAAACAATAAATTCATTTGACTTAATAAAAGTTAATTAATACAAGTTATTAATTATATTATATCTTATACAAATAATTAGTCAATCCATTTGGAAATCCTCCTATAGGTGTGACCGTAAAGGAATCAGTTAATCACTGCAGTCTTATGACAGTAACGTTAAACTTTAGTCAGCCGAGCATTACCGATTTACGTTGATCAACTGACAAATATAATATCCCTGAGATTCCTTTTATGAGATTTCTTATGTAGACGCACTATTGAGGAGGACACCACTCCAACAGTTTCTATCCCATTCACGGAACTTATCACTCATGTCCCGGCCTATGCGAAATATATGATGGATATTCTTACCAAGAAGAGGTCCATTAAAAGGTCGGAGACTATTGCCTTCACCGACATTAGTAGTGCCATCATTCAAGGAAATTCACCACCTAAGCTTAAAGATCCGGGAAGCATTTCTATTCCATGTACCATTGGAGACATTACCATTGATAAAGTACTATGTGACCTAGTTGCTAGTGTATGTGTCATGTCATACTCGATATGTGAAAAGCTTGCTGTGGGGGAATTGAAGTATACTTCTATGACATTGCTAATGGCGGATCGTACAAAAAAGAAACCACTAGGAGTATGGGAAGATGTGCCGGTAAGAGTTGGGAAGTTCTTCATCGCGATAGACTTCGTTATAGTGGACATGGAAGAAGACTCTCATATACCCATCATCTTGGGAAGACCATTTCTTTACACTATCGGTGTAACACCCCTACTTACCAAGGAAGCCTGTACTAGACCGTCCCTGACAACCAAGGGTGCTACCATCTCGGTTACCCGAGGTAAGTGTATATTAAATGGACCATAATAGAACAACTTTATCATTAATTACATTATGTGAGCAAGATATACAAAATACGTCATGAAGCTAATACAACTGCGAACACTACCACGGCTACACTAATAACTGCGTCAGCGATCCCCATCCCAAGACATGAACATCACAGCAAGAATCCAGTACAACATCGAAACCTTCAAGCCAGTCTGCTCACCACCCCCGAATGGATCATCACAATTTTACAAAACAACACGGGGTCAGTCGACTGAACAACAATATACAATACGATGCAAACAATAATAAAATTATCACACACCGCCATCACCAACACCAACCATCACCACACAACACCACATCACATCACAAGTAACCGACTACACACCGAAGTATGTAGCCCTGCCAGTGGAAGACCGCAGCCAACCACCTAAACCACATACAATACCCAAGTCCCTTAAATTGCACATCCTCCTACGCTAAGAGAATGCATGAGGCGAACAATGGGGGTGAGACAGCCTCTCACAATGGCTCACAAACAATATCACAATACGAACCACAACCAACTCCAACCACCATACCATCTCCGCCATCGCAATCATATCACAAACATGGAATCACCACATACAATACAATTGTCACATTAATACGCATATAATTCATCAGACAACTGAGTAAGAAAGCCTACCTGTACCGCACTCCAAATAGCATCAACCATCAGCTTAAGAACACGAGCATCACATACCAACATAGACACCTACAACAACCATACGTCCTGATTACGCACAAACGTAACCCTAATTCAAGATATACAGACGATGACGGTGACTTACCTTATTGCATGCTTGGTTAACTTCCATTCCCGAGATAGCCTCTTAGGTATAGGGTTAGCAAGGTGAGGGATGAATGAAAGGGATAGATGAGACGATCTTAAGGTTTTGGGGAAGAAAGGGAAAAGAAAGAAATAAGAAAACAATCCCGAAATTCTAATTTACGGGTAATATATTATCACGCTGGCACGACGCACTCGGTCGAGTGCCGACACACTCGACCGAGTCCCCTACACTCGGTCGAGTTCACCACACTCGATCGAGTGTCACCCACTAGGTCGAGTACACGGTTTAACAACTACTCGTCTTGACGATTAAGGTCAACTTGGTCAAATGTGGTCAGTCAACGGGTCCTCCTAAGGGACGGGTATTAATGTCTTCCCCCCTTAAAAAAGAACTTCGTCCCCGAAGTTCAACTCCAGACTCCCATGGTTGACGAATCCTAAGGCCCAACTGATAAGGTCCGTCATACACTACGACTCAACTAACCATCACCATCTGTAGACTCAATGCTATGCCAACATCATCCGTGCCATATGCACACATCACAAGACAATTCTTTTCATATTATCATATACACATGTATACGTGTAGACACCATCCCTAGTCTCATAGTTGTATCGCCAAATAACATAGCATTGCCAATCATATCACAGCTAACCACATAGTTTTCATAGTTTTTATTTTGTTTTTTGACATAGACAAACAACATAACAACGTACCCGAGTATAGACAACGTAACAATATATCATCACCATATACCTACATAGCCCGACTTTTATGTATTTTAGTAGAACGATTCACAAAACGATTCACTGAATTTTCTACGCGCGCAACGCACTCTACCCCCCTTAAAAGGAACTTCGCCCCCGAAGTTCACCTTCCGGTCAAGCAAGGTCACGGCTCGGTGGTATCACATCTCCATAGAGGATTCAACCATGGGTTGGTCAAGAAGCACAGCTTTTGCTCTTACAATAGGGACCCACGAGGTCAAATTTCCCCTCCCATAGTCCAGGTCTCAAGCTATATATCCTATTTTCCATTAACCTACAACATGTGTGAAAACAACACGCAACAAAAGGAATAAAATACTAGGCTGAACTGCAGACACTCGGCCGAGTTGATAACACTCGGTCGAGCCAGCTACACTCGGTCGAGTAACCCGCACTCGGTCGATTGCCCTACACTCAATCGAGTGCTCAACATGACCGCAAAACTCAACTTCTCTGCCCATATGGCACTCAGTCGAGTGTTGATAGTACTCGGCCGTGTTCGCTCTACTAGGTCGAGTACACCTTGCACTCGGTCGAGTTCCTTTAAGTCACAACCTGTTTGAATCAACAACAAAATTTACCAACACCCGAACCTCCAAAAGACCAATATGATGACCCGGAGTCATCCAAGTCACAACAAACGGACAATATATGAAACAAAGTGGCTAGGCCTTAGGGCCGATCTACAAATATAGTCAAGCAACGTGCCTTACGACACCAATTACAAAATAAGAAATCCAACAACAACATCTAAGTAAGGAAACAAGGGACCGACTCTAGCTATCATCTTCCTCATCCTCCTCCTGGCCAGCTCGTGAAGATCCCCCAGCATCATAACCGCCGCCGAACCCTGACATCCCGGCAACGTACTCCCATCCGTAGGTAGGTGGAGGCATACTATAACCTTCTCCCAGCCACCGTCCCTGCTCGTCCAGCTAACTCCTGACGTTCACTTCCCAAGCTCCACGAAGCACCCTCTCTGAAAGCTCTCTAGTCCTCCCCATGAAGCTCGGTCTACCCCATAACAGTGAAAGACTCCACTGTCATCCCCGTGTCCTCTCCACCACGCTGGCTGGGCAAGCTCCGTTCTAATGCCCTGCTGCTGGGTACACTCATGCAGTGCCCTTAACACTAAGGTGTTGGAGAGCCGCTATGTCAACTCACTCATCTGAACACGGGGGTTATGCATCGTAGGGTAACCCGAGTACCCGTACATGGGTCCTCCCTGCGGTACATAAGGGGTCTCCTCAGGTGTCTCTCTAGGCATCCCGGTCCTCCTAGAAGTACGGTTAGGCTGAGCCAGTCTCCTCTTACCTGTAGAGTAAGTCGGCTCAGGTAGGTCCATCAACACATGCCTGAGAATGAGGTAGTCCGGGGTAGGGGCCAACACATAATCGGTCCACTAAGGTAGGTGGTCAACCGCGGGAAGGTTAACCGGATCTGGTAGAGTCATCCATAAGGTACCCCGAACCCTCCAAGCCAGGGTCTTATCACCCTAAGCTATTTATGGCGGAGAAAGTAGTCTATGTCCAGGGTCGACACACTCTCAAACATAGCAGGAAAGGTCGTTAAGGGCTCAAAATTAACTAGCCTTTGGGCTAGCCGGGTGGCAATTGCCCCACAACTAAGGTAACGATGGGGTGACTGGGCCATGAAGGCTATGCTGTTGCAGACTAGCACCGGAGAGCTATGGTAAAACGGCTCCTCCCTCTTGGGGTTCATATAGGACATCATGATCATCACTTCATGTGAGTTTAGCTTATTCACATCGCTCCTTTCGTACAGAAGACAAGTCAGCATCCTTAGGAAGATCTTCTAGGTGACGTGTTGTACGTCATTGATCAGCATGGCACTCACGTTGGTCGACACCCCTGTCACCATGGCCAAGAGCTCACTTGCCTGACACTCTTTTGCAACATCTAGGTAGTGATCTGTTGTAGGTCTCCCAAGCCCCAAATGATCAGCTACATCCTCCATAGAAAATTCAAAGCTTTGATTCATCAACCGGAAATGGCAAGACTCGTCGGCTTCGTCATAGGAAAAGAAGCTCAAGAACTCCAAAGTAGGGAACTCATATGAATGCTTCCTCAATCAATACAACCCCGACAACCTCAAAGTCTCAAACAGACGCCTCACATCTCCCTCAACTCCCAACTTCCTTAGGATACTCTCATCTACACACCGAGTAGCGCAGATTTGAGGAGCCATCAGCGAGACAAACACTTCCCTTTGCCTAAAATCGGCAAACACAACTGTGGGATATTGCTCTACCGGCGGAACCACGGACCCTTGACTCGATTGTCATCTTTTGGCCCTTGAACTTTTTGTTGGTAGATGGGTTGGGTTAGCTCTCAGCATTCTGCATTACATTCATTGACAACAACTTTCGGCTCAAGAATGGAAAACAAAATGAAATTTTCAGATTACCATGCTAAGAAAGGTGAAGCTTTAAGACGGATTTTTCGTCCAAAATACCCAAAATTAGGTGCAAAATATATTAACAACAGCATCCCATTGCCTTTTCCAACATTAAAAGAGCAATTGAAGTAGTAAAAATTATAATTTTGGGACAAACCCTAGAAATTTCGGGATTGATTTCACAAGATTTAAGCTTCAAATCTATGATTTCTAGCATAAAACAAGAGCTAAAACGATTTCTAGTGAGGTTATCTACATCTAGTGTGGATTTGTAGCATAAGAATTTAAATCTAGCATAATCTAATTTGGAAAATTCATCACAAAACTGATAAAACCAAAAAAAAAGAATTAATCTTACCTGAAAGTAGGAAAGCATTGGAAAAGATGAGATTAGAACGGATTTTTGCAAGTAACAAGAACAAAATCCTTGAGCTTGGGGTGCTAGAACAATTTGAGAGAAACTTGAGAGAGTGCTTCGAAGAAGTTTGTGTCGCAAAAATAGAAGAAGAAGAGGGTTTATAGTGTTTTAAAACTATTTTAGCGATTTCGATCTTAATAGGGCACTCGGTCGAGTACGAGTTGCACTCGGTCGAGTGTCCAGGGTACTCGGTCGAGTGCTCAATTGATAGTGAAAAAATTGAATTCTATCCAATCTTGCACTCGGTCGAGTTAGCTTCACTCGGTCGAGTGCGATCACTGCACTCGGTCGAGTGCTACAAGAGCTTTGGAAATTTTAAAATTCAAGCCGAATGAGTTGTCATATCATTTATTCCTGCAAGAAAGCACATCGTTCGGATTCCGAGGAGCGTCTCTGAACTCGTCACTAGTTAGTTTGCATTCAGGCGTCTACTAAACCGTCCTACAACTACATAAATACATCAGAATTACTTACGCTTCGCGAATCAAACTCAAGGCAACCACCAATTAAATTCACATGTTTACGCATCTTAGCAACTGTTTCCATACATCCACTATGCAACTAAATATTTTCATAACTTCACGCATCCAATCATATTCATGCCTTTACAACAACATCGGCACGCATACCCCTGTGCAATTACGTATAACATACAAGACGCACATTAACACAGACATAAACTCCACTTCTGTCACATAGCATATAAACATTCACAG
>VHZZ01005663.1:6503-19743 GCA_009801015.1 Silene noctiflora
TAAATCTAATTAGATGAGTCTAATTTGAGGTATGTGATATCTTTCAAAATCTGTATTAGACACAAGATAACCCAAAGTAGTACGTTCGGAGGGAAAATAGTAGCTAGTCGCCACAAAATAAGCATAGAAATGCGTGCCAAAACAGCATAAAAAGTATATGGAAAATGTACCCATCAAACCTCCCCAAATCAAACCCTTGTTTGTCCTCAAGCAAGCAAACAACATGAAACATGAAGGGAACTAAATGGAACGAGTTTCATTCTCAGAGCAAGCTACAAGGTGTCATGCCTAAACCATTCAATGCAACAAATCAACACTTATAGTAACAGCCAAATGCAAACGAGTTAAATCAATGTTTTTCAAGAAGCTGAACTATCGACCTTGGAAGACTCGTGTATACCGGACTCTCGCGGGCCGTTCATCACTCAATTTGAAGAACACGGTAAGCATTTTGTAAGATCGAAGGAAAGAAAGATGTTCACCTAACTACGACCTATAAGAACATGCATGCAATCTAACATGAGACCGACCTCTAAAAACCGTACATATGCATTTCTACCAATCAGGGCCAAGACACATGCAGAGGACTTACATATAGTGCGAGGTGAGGTAATTGGGTAAAACGAGGCAAAGTAGATTTGGATATGTGGAGGTAAAACCAAGCTAGTGCAACCGTAACCAAATAATAAATCATTCCACTTAACATCCCAATTTTAGTAAATAAAACCAATGCCAATGCGGCATACAACTCACTCACATCATCAAAAACACGACTCCCCATAAAATATAATGACATACATGGGAGTAAAATTCCAACAAAAAAATTTTCCACAGTTTTTTTCTTTTTCTTTCTTTGTCCTGTTTCTTTCTATTCTTTTTTTTTTCAACATCCTTTTTTTTTTTTCATTTTTTCCAATTCTTTTTTCTCTTTTCATTTTTCCTCATTTTCTTCTTTTTCCATTCTTTTTTTTCCTCTTTCTCATTTCACCCTTCTTCTTGAATTAAGACAAATTACCAAATTGATAAAAACAACATACCCATTATTAACGACCAAACTAGTTTGACAAGGGTAGGCTAAATTTAGGATTGTGGTTGATAAATGGGTAAAAACAGGTCAATTTGGCATGTGAAGTTCATGGGTAAAAATTAAAGGACAAATTTGCCTCTCCACATGTGTCACCACAACAAAACGAATGCATAAAGGTACTAAGAGATGGATATCATGCTTATGCAAATTGATGTTACATGCCTTATAAGGAGTACTACTCACATCCTAGATGAAACAGATCATGAATGTCATCAGTTTATAAAAGCTCTATACCTTAGAATGTTTTATTAGGTTGCCGATATTAAGTCAAGTCTTTTTGTTCAGCAAAAATCAAACAAAAACTCGTAGATTATGCATTGGCTATACTAATAGAAGCATTGATTAAGCAAGGCATAGGCTTAGAGAGAAAATTTAAAGCAATGTCATCATTGAAATCTACTCGTTTTGGTGTCCCTCGAGTAATCATTGAATTTCCTAATTTTTTTTAATTAAAAAACAATGCAAGCATAAATGCAATAAACATGCACACATTAAAATGCAAGAAAAGTGCAGATGGATGAAAACAGACAAATGCATACCCTCTCTAAACCAAATCACACAATGCCCTCATTTTGTTCAGCAAACAACTACAATAGTGTAATACGGGGGAGAGGGATAAACAAACAAAAGGAAACGAAAATGTTAGAGTAAAAGAGCTCACCAAATACAGCAAGGGCCTTCCCCAAACCAGCCAACAATAATGGGAGGTCGTGACAAGTAGCCACTAGTCGTCATCGGGAATGAACTCGGGATCATCCTTCTCCCTGCGGGCCCGAGTACCTCTGTCCAAGTCTGCCCGGAACCGCTGCTCTACCTCAGCGGTGACCTACTCCTCCGCAGTAGCAGGGTACCCGCCCTCCGGCCACCGGAAGTAAGAAAGGTGGGGCCAGCCCTGTGGTGACAGTCGTCCGGAGCGGGCGTCGTAGACATACATCGGCAACCCGGCTACAGCCTGGTTCATCTCCATCCGCGCCGTACGCCTGCACAAGTCCAGTAAAATATCATCATGTGCCCCCTGGTCCATGAGCAGATCTGGCACAAAAGGTGGGGGGGGGCATAATAAAGTGAGCAGGGTAGACTGAGGGTGGTCCCGTCTCACCATAAGGCAAGGCGTTGGGGGAATAGTGGTGAGTCCGAGAGGACTCGGGTACCTCCCTAGCAGTAAGGGGGGTATGTCTTGCCCCCGTAGTAGCCTCCCTGGGCATGGTCATGGGTAAGAGGTAAGAGGGAGTAGGGGGACGAGGGACCTCAAGCAAGGGGATGAGTGGGGGTAAAGTAGGACAAGGGAGAGTCACAAAAATGGCTGTGGAGATCTTCCACGTATAGTCAGTCAACAACCAATAAACATCGATCATGTATGGTATATCGTTGAGCTATGTACCCCCATCTGGGCTATTGGGGTAGTCAAAACCGATGGGAAGCATGCCTCGGGGGAAGTCATTAAAAAGATGGCGAGCAATGTGGGTGACTAATCCCCGAGTGAGTCAGGTTGTCACTGTGGTCCCCTCCCCTATATTATGAAAATGATGGGCAGCCATCAAGGCGATGTTAAGGACAAAAGGGGTATGGCTATCAATGTTTAGGTACCCTAGTAACATAGAAAGCTCAATAGTGTTGACATTGTTAGACTCCTTTCTACCGAGAATCGTGTTCGCAACCAATCGGAGCCAGTAACGAAGGGGTGGCAAATGGACTAGGTTTCCCCGTTTCCTACCTTCCCAAATGTCTGAGATAGCATCCCATAACATACGAGTCAAGTTACGGGGTAGGGTACTAAAGCTGTCACTGGTCAAGCCCAAAAAATTGCAAAAAGTGGCCAAAATCAAAACAAACTCACAGTTAAACAGTCTAAAACGGATACAAGGGCCAGCATTGTTAGCATCATAATTTCCACTGAAAAATCGAAAACTACTGAAAAATTCAAGGTTAGGGGACAAATAGGTGTACTGTCATGTTTATAAGTCCGGTCTTCCCGGTGCCATTTAAAAGATCGAAAACGGAGTCAAAGAAACCAAACTCTGTCAGGCTACCCGTGTCAAGGAAACGAGTCGGCACAATACTAAAACAACTCCAACGGAGAAATCTAGCACACTGTTTGGGAGAACCGAATATTACCTCGGGATAGTCGGGTAGACTATCCGTAGTTGCTCCAATAACAAGGGCGGATTCCAGATTCTCCGGTGTTTGATGCGACGATGCTCCATCCCCCGCGGTGCGGTCACGTTGCCTTCCCGTCATCCTTCTTATCTTTCCCTCCATAGTAGTACCTAGAAAACACAAGTAAGCATATATTAAAATCATAAATCCCCAAATCAAATTAAAATCAACCCTAATTTGTTTTTTAAAATGGAAAAAAACAAATTAAGAAGGTAGAAATAAGGATTAAATTAGTATGCATTACTTGAATTTGATGAAAACAAATAAAAGAGAAGGAAGAATGGTGTTGATTAATGTGGGAAATAAGGAGTATTAGAGGGGGAAAGGGAGATGCCTAAATATAAGTTAAAATAGAATGAGAAATAAGAAAGAACTCCCTTATTTGTATATCGCAGATCCCCATTTCCAGTCGATCGACAAACAGTACATGTCGATCGCCTGGTTTCACTTATCAGGAATTTATTTCCACCTGGATTTAGTCGATCGACCAACAGTACCTGTCGATCGACTAACACTGTTGGTCGATCTACATGTTTCACAGTAAACGAATAATTCCTCTTCTTATTAAACGTGATTCCTTGACCGCTATGACTCCGCGTCCGATGCAATATACCTGAAAAATTCGCAGAATAATCTCCACACCAAATAAAATACAAGCTCCTTGCCAAAAATGTCTTAAAGCAAAAACAAATAAAACAAGTTTAACGCAAAGAAAAATACACGCATAAAATTTTTTTCTAAAATACATGATGTTTACAACCCGGGTTGCCTCCCGGTCAGCGCTGGTTTTTCAAGTCCCGCTCGACCCTGTTTACCTCACTCTTCATGCTCAGTGATAGTGTCAAAGTATAATATTTCAACCTGTCCAATAAAATCGTCGGTCCCATAGTAATGCTTTACTTGATGTCCGTTCACCTTAAATCTCTCTCCCACGGAGTTCTCTAATTCAACCGATCCAAACTTGATAACAGAGGTCACCGTATTAGGACCACTCCACCTGGATTTCAGCTTACCAGGAAATAAACGGAGTCGGGCATTAAACAGCAACACCTTTTCTCCAACTTTGAACTCGCACGGTATGATCCTCTTATCATGCCATCTCTATCTTTTCTTTGTAGATGCGGGCATTGTCATAGGCATTCATCCGAAACTCCTCTAGCTCATCGAGCGGCAAAAGATGTTTCTCACCACATAGTTTAGTATCAACGTTCAGCTCACGAATGGCCCACCAAGCCATATGTTCTAAATCAACTGGTAAATGGCAAGATTTGCTATAGGCTAAACGATATTGGGAAGTACCAATTGGTGTCTTAAATGCAGTCTTATATGCCCATAATGTATCATCTGGTTTCAGACTCCAATCTTTCCGTGATTTAGACACAACCTTAGCTAAAATTTCTTTAAGTTCCCGATTGGAAACTTCTACTTGACCACTAGTTTGAGGATGATACCCCAAACTCCTACGATGTTTGACACCAGATTTGGATAAATGACTAGTAAGTTGTTTCTCCTTAAAATGCATTCCCACGTCATTAATGATGACTCGAGGTACACCAAAACGAGGGAAAATAACCTTTTTAAGCAATTTAATCACGGTTTTAGCGTCACAATGAATTGAGGCTACGGCCTCAACCCATATAGACACATAGTCTACAGCCACTTTAATATACCTGTTACCTTTACTAGACGGGAAGGGTCGTTGATAGTCAATGGCCCAGACATCAAAAATCTCGACCTGTAAAATACCTACTTGAGTCATTTCATGCCTTCTCGAAATATTTCCCGTCCTCTGGCACGCATCACAACCTGTCACAAAAAAGCTTAGCATCAGAAAACAGAGACGGCCAGTAAAAGCCTGATTGAAGTACCTTAGCCACGGTCCTGGATGGACCGTGGTGACCACCATATGGAGAAGAGTGACATGCTTCTAGGATAGCCTTGGTCTCCCATTGCGGTATGCACCGTCTATAGAGACCGTTTGCACATTCCTTAAATAAATAAGGATCGTACCAGAAGTATTGCTTCACGTCATGAAGGAACTTCTTCTGTTGGTAAGACATACCCGGAGGCAGTAAATCACCTACAATGAAATTTGCAAAGTCAGCATACCAAGGATTTTAAGCAGTGGTAATAGCAATAAAGACATCATCAGGAATATAATCATTAATAGGAAGGACATCTCCCTCATCCTGCGGTGGGAAATGAGACAAATGGTTAGCAACCAAATTCTCAGCTCCTTTCTTATCTTTTATCTGTAAATCAAATTCCTGAAGTAAGAGTATCCACCGTAACAGTCTTGGCTTAGTCTCCTTCTTTACAAGGAGTTACTTTAATGTTGCATGGTCAGTAAAAATAATAACTTTTGAACCCAATAAATAAGATCGAAATTGCTCTAAAGTATAAACCACAACTAGTAACTCCTTCTCCGTAGTAGCATAATCCAGAGTTCGGCTCGCGTAGTATATGGCACTCAAAGCTTTGCCCTGTATTTGACCCAACACCGCGCCAATTGTATAGTCATTGGCGTCGCACATGATCTCGAATGGTAGCTCCCAGTCCGGAGCTTGAATGATCGGTGCTGTAATCAAAGCTTTCTTTAACCTGTTAAAAGCAGAAAGACATTCATCAGTAAATTCAAATGGTGCATCCTTTAACCACAACTGTGTAAGTGGTTTAGCGATTTTTGAAAAATCCTTGATAAACCGCCGTTAGAAACCTGCGTGACCAAGATAACTCCTCACTCCCTTAACATTCACGGGAGGACGCAATTGCTCAACCATTTGCACCTTAGCTTTATCAACCTGGATGCCCTTATCAGAAACAATATGCCCTAGGACAACTCCCTCGTTGACCATAAAATGGCATTTCTCCCAGTCTAGAACAAGGTTGACCTTCATACATCTCTGCAAAATATTATTGAGGTTAGTCAAACAGTCGTCAAAATCATTACCATAGACTGTGAAATCATCCATGAAAAACTCCATAATAGACTCTATATACTCTGAAAAGATCCCCATCATACACCTTTGAAAGGTGGCTGGGGCATTGCATAAACCGAATGACATCCTGCGATAAGCAAACACACCATTGGGACAAGTAAAAGTAGTCTTTTCCTGATCGTCAGGA
The DNA here is from genome assembly GCA_009801015.1 of Silene noctiflora. NCBI lineage: Eukaryota > Viridiplantae > Streptophyta > Magnoliopsida > Caryophyllales > Caryophyllaceae > Silene > Silene noctiflora. The sequence continues at coordinate 12,874 of VHZZ01005663.1, forward strand.
AGAATTGGGATCTGAGATAAACCTGAATATCCATCTAAATAACATAAAAATTTATGAGAAGCCAACCGTTCTAACATCTTATCGATAAAAGGGAGAGGAAAATGATCATTTTTAGTGGCGCCAATTGATTTTCTATAAGTGATGCACATTCACCATCGAGTTACTACTCTAGTCGGTATAAATTCATTTTTATCATTTTGGACAACTGTAGTCCCTCCTTTCTTTGAGACTACCTGAACAGGACTGACCCATTTGGAATTACTAACCGAATAAATAATACCAGCATCAAGCAGTTACATCACCTTTTTTATCACAACCTCCTGCATGTTTTGGTTCAGCCTACACTGACCCTAACGGCAAGGTTTAGCATCCGACTATAATTCAATTCTATGCATACACACATCAGGACTGATTCCATTTATATCGTCAAGACTATAACCCAAATCTTTTTTATTCTTTTTCAAGACAACTAACAAATCAGAAAGTTGGTTGTCATCCAATTTGGCACTAACGATGACTGGGTATTCTCAGTCTCATCTAGGGAAACATACTTAATATGGGAAGGAACTGGTTTTTTCAGGTACCTTTACCTCAACAGGATAAGAGGTGTTTACCAATCTTTGCAAGTGTTCTCCCTCAGCAGTAGTAAGATCATGCCCATCCAAAGAAGCTTCCAGCATACCCAACACAGAATCATTGTTCTCTGGGTTATCTGCACAAGAATATAAAACATTCAAAGCTTCTAATGGGTCCCTTAGTAAGGGACCCGACCAAACATCATAAGCTAACTCGTCAAGTACGTCAATGACATAGCAAGTGTCCTCTATCATAGGTCGTGCAAGTGTACTAGCTAGATTGAAGGTCACTTTATCATCCCTCACCTCAAGTGTCAAGCATCCATGCTTGACATTAAAAATAGCCCCAATTGTATGTAAAAATGGCCTGCCTAGAATAATGGAGATCTGAGTATCCTCGGCCATATCCAAAACAATGAAGTCAACAGGTATAAAGAATTTACCTATCTTAATTGGGACATCCTCTAAGACACCAAAGGGACGTTTGAATGAACGGTCAGCCATCTGAAGAGTCACATTAGTTTCTTTGAGAGGCCCCATGTTCAGTTTCTCTCAAACTGAATAGGGCATAACACTGACACTAGCACCCAAATCACACAAAGCCTTATCAATTACATGGGTGCCTATAGTACAGGGAATGTAAAACCAACCCGAGTCCTTCAGTTTAGGTGGAGACTTGCTTTGTAAGAGTGTGCTACACTCTTCAGTAAAAGCAATGGTCTTTATCTCATTAAAACTGTGCTTACGTGTTAGTATGTCTTTCATAAACTTAGCATAAGAAGATACCTGAGTAATTAGTTTGGTAAAGGGAACGGTTACCTGGAGATTTTTGACGACCTCCATAAACTTACCGAACTGCTGCTTGACTTTAGTGTTCTTCAGGCGCCCTGGAAAAGGAACCTTAATAACAATTTGCGGCTCTGCAGCTTTCGTCTTCCCTTGATCAGAAACGGACACCTTATAAGAAGTAGAAGGTGTCCCATCAGCAATTGGAAACGGATCATCATCTCCGTTTGACAAAACAGACGATCGACCAACAGGAACCGTCGATCGACTAACACCACTTGTCAATCGACCAACTGGAACGGTCGATCGATTGTTTATAATTTCATCAATACTCAAAACTTCATAACTAGTCGATCGATCAACAGTAACTACCGATCGACTAGTTTCAGGCGTTACAATAATTGGCACAGCGTCATTTTCCTCAGCAGCCTCCTCCGTCTTTTCAGCGACATTTTCAGCAGCAACTTGGGGGCATTTACGGTCCATCATAAGTGAGACCACTTCACAAATGGATCGCATTGGCTGTATCATGCGGTTTTGTAGGCTGAAATGGCAATGAACCCAGTTGCCTACTTGAACCTTGGGTCGATAATTGGGAAATCTGATTGTCCAACATTTTGTTGTGAGCCATCAACTGAGTGATAAGAGCCTCTTGCTTCTGTGATGCTGCCATCTTCTGCAGCAACATAGCCTTTATCTCTGCCATGTCATTATTTGGAACCGGTTGGGGAGGTGAAAACTATTGTTGATTGTTAAACTGCAGTCCTCCCTGATTTGGCCTCTGATAATTCCCTTGCAGAGAATTACGATTCTAGGGAATCACATAAGAGCTACCATGTGACTGTTGCGGTGCAGGAGTAGAATTTAGGACATTCTGGCTTCAGTAACTGAAGTTTGGATGCTCCTTAGTCCTCTAATTATAAAAATTAGAGTACGGTGTACCCTGTTTGAAAGATTGAAAGGTATGAACTTGCTCCATGCCACTCATACATTCCGCTGTATTGTGTCCCGCGACACCACACCGTTCACAAGGTATCTCCTGTTGGATCATGGCATGGACCGTTTGTTGATTTCCTAAAGATTAGGAGGTCTTTAAATGAGCAATCTGAGTAGTAAAAGCTTCCAATTAGGATGCAACAGCTCCATCCGAACAATTACCTCTCGTACTCCCCCTAGGATTACCATACTCAGCTGTATGTGTTGAGATTTCCTCAATTAGCTTCCAAGTTGTATCATGATTGGTGTTGTTCTTAAATCACCCATTCACAGAAGAATCTAGGAGTTCCCGATAATCGTCATACAACCCACTGTAGAAGTTGTTTCACAAGTACCATTTCTCAAAATCTCGGTGGGGAAAAGACCGGATTAGCCGTTTATAACGGATCTTCATTCAAGTTCTCCGTCGGGCTTTGCTTGAAACCGGTGATATGGCTTCGTAATGCATTAGTCTTCTGAGGTGGAAAGTACCTCTTATAAAATGCAAGGGCCAATGCATTCCAATCTGTTATACCTTGGGCTTCCATATAAACGTCACGAAGCCACTTGGTTGCGCCATCCCGTAGAGAGAATGAAAAGAGGACCTGTTTTACTTGATCCTGTGTCACACCCGTGGTGAGAGGGATGAAGTAGTAGTAGGTGACAAAATTTTCCATATTCTTGGCAGGATCCTCAGTAGCTCCACCACCAAAAAAAATACATTCCACCAAGTTGATGTAGGAAGGACGGATCTCGTAAGTTCCATTATCAGTGGTGGGAAGTTTGAACTCCTTAGGAATGGAGTCAAGAGTGGGCTCGTAATGTCTTTCTAGAGTTTGTGGAGGTTTTTCAGCAATAATCGTAGTGGTAACCGAGATAGGAGTGTCTTCTTCGTAAGACAGGGTCTCGGAATTATAATCAGCGTAAATTGAGTCAAGCGTACTCAAGCGTACTCAAGTCTTCTGCTTGACGGATTTCCCTGAAGAGATTTCGTCTAGCCCGCAGAGTCTTTTCTGATTCGGGGTCGTATGGAACGAGCTCGGACCTGTGAGACCTGGCCATAAAGAAACACTAAAGGAACGGATAATAACAGTATCAAGGAACTAAAGTCCCCTGAGACAAAAGACAAACAAATAGCAAAAAAATAGAAATACACCGTCTCCCCGACAACAACGCAAAAATTTGACAGGCTAATCGTATACCTACGAAAAATAACCAACTGGTCCCTAACTAATATAGCAAGGGAAGTCGGGATCGTATCCGCAGGGAGACAGAGATGCTCTAAAGGTCCACTAACGTTTGTCTGAGTAACTGATCTTGGGGGTTTGATTTTTGTTTAACTAATCTAAGGACAAAGAAATAAAAGCAAGATAAATAAATTAAATCAAGCAAATAAATAATATGTCTAAAAGCAATATAGGAGAAGCAGCTAGGATTATCGGTTCACCATAGTTAATAACATTCAAAAGCATAGGTCAAAGATCGGTATAAAATACGGTCAGGAGGGTATTAAACAGATCCTTTCGGTCTTCTATTCCCCTAGAAGTCTAATGTAGCTTCCTCTCTAATTAGGGTGTTCTATTGTTTGCAACTAGTTCTCACCAAATCCTAATCTTTCGATCTAGGTCAAGGCTTAACATGACAATTAACTGATCACATGCATTTAATCAATTAATTACAATAAAAAGATGCGATTAACAATTCTAACACGATAAATATCCCAGATCTAAAAATCAAGCAACATCTTATTACGAAACTGTGGCTCCACAAAACCCTTGCATAATAAAATTAGCTACACATATTGAAATTTAATAAATAAATAATTAATATGTCGATTGAATTAAACATGATTAAAATAGTGAAAAGAATAAATAATAGAACGCAGAAAAGAAGTAAATAGAGAGGAACAATGATAAAAATAAAGAAGAGAAAATAAGAAAAGAAATAAAGATTAATTGATTACCGAATGGGAGTGGAATGATTACAAATTCTAGATCCAGAAAAATTAGTGCAAACGTAACGTAAGAAGTTTTGCAGCAAAAGTAAGTGATAACCTAAATCTGAATAATCGTTTCTCTTAAATAATAAGAGAAGACGATGCTTAAAGCTAATGGGCCAAGTTAAACAAATCCGCAAACTCGCCTAATTACTAAAAGCAGTCAATCGACCAACAGTGTTAGTCGATCGACTGGACGGACTAGAAAACCAGTCGATCGACCAACAGTGACAGTCGATCGACTGGAACAACAAGAAGTAACATTTAAATCGTCTTTTACTCTTGTCCACATGCTTCCCGAGGTGACGTCTTCTAAGCTCCACTCTACCAAGGATGGAAGTGCACTCCTGAGGACGGGTTTCGGCTTGTCTACGCACACTTGAGTCAAAATCTGCATTAGACACAAGATAACCCAAAGTAGTAGGTTCAGAGGGAAAATAGTAGCTAATCGCCACTAAATAATCATTGAAATGCGTGCCAAAATAGTATAAAAAGTATATGGAAAATGCTCGCATCAGTCACCTATCCCCTCATTCGATTTATCCCGAAGGAGACAAGATGTACAAAGACTTGAAACTTCAATTTTGTGGCCAAACATGAAGAATGATATAGTGACCTATGTTGGAAGATGTCTCACTTGTGAACAAGTGAAGATTGAGCATAAGAGACCCGGAGGTTTTCTACAACCCTTGGATGTTCCTTTGCGGAAATGGAAATCAATCTCCATGGATTTTGTTACGGTGTTTCCCAAGACCGTTGGTGGAAAGGATGTCTTTGGGTAATTGTGGATAGATTTACCAAATGTGCTAGGTTCATTCCTATTAAAGAGACTTGGAGTTAAGATCGCCTTGTTAGTGCCTATGTTGAAGTGATTGTTCGTTACCTTGGTGTTCCAAAGGAGATTGTTTCGGACTGTGACCCTAGGTTTTGTTCGAGATTTTAGAAAGATTTTCAAGATGCTATGAGTATCAAATTATTGATGAGTATCGCTTTTCATGCCGCTACCGATGGACAAACCGAGAGAACCCATCAAACCCTTGAAGATTTGTTACGTGCTTATGCCCTAGACTTTCATGATAGTTGGGAGAAGAGCTCACCGTTAGTGGTGTTTTCATAGAACAACAGTTATTATGCTTCTATCAAGATGGCCCCTTATGAAGCCTTGTATGGAAGAAAGTGTTGTAGTCCGATTTGATAGGGTCAAGCAAGTGATGTTCCTGATTTAGGACCCGACAAGCTAACCGAGACGATTGACCATGTGAATCTCATCCGAGAGAGAATGAAAGCCGCTCAAGATCACCAAAAGTCTTATGCCGATGTTCGCCGTCGACCCTTAGAGTTTGAAGTTGGTGATAAGGTGTTCTTGAAGGTGTCCCCTATGAAAGGAGTGAAAAGGTTTAGTGTGAAAGGGAAGTTGAGTCCTTACTACATTGGACCCTATGATGTTTTGAAGAGAGTTAGTGTCGTGGCATACAAATTGGATTTACCTTCGAGTTTGGGTAAAGTTCATGATGTATTCCATGTGTCTCAACTTAGGAAATACATTAGCGACCCTAGTCATGTGTTTCAAAATGAGATTCCCGAGCTTGAGCCATGCCTATCCTTTGAAGAGAGACCAATTCGTATCTTGGACAAGAAGGATAAGAAGTTGAGGTGTAAGGTTGCACCGTTAGTGAAGGTTTTGTGGAAGTGTGGTAATGTAGAAGAAGAGACGTGGGAACCGGAAGCCTCTATGCATACCAAGTATTCTAATTTGTTCGCGTGAGGTAATCTCCCTTGCTTCAAGTTTCGAGGAAGAAACTTTTTAAAAGGAGAGAAGATTGTAACACCCGCAAATTTAGTTTACGGTCTTAAAGTATTTTTATATTTTAAATAAGACTAATTATATTTTAATACTTGCTTTAGTAAAAATATAATTTTTGAGGTATAATATTTATAAATATGATAATAATCTCGGTCTTAAGTGTATAGTAACATTTGGACGTATTTCTAGCAAAAACCGACTCAAAATGAGTTACTTTGGGCCTAAGCATGCAAATGGGCCTATTTACTACCATTTTCATCTACAATAACCCTTCCCCTTCATCTTCCTCATTCACCAAAAATTTGAAAACTCCCTTCCACCATCTCCATTAAACACCATCTACCTATTCAAAGATTAAAAACTTCATAAGTTGCTCATTTCTCCACCAAATCGCCTCATTCTTACGCCATTCTTCCCCTTTTCTCATTCTCCATCTTTCTAAGTAAGAAACGCACTATTTGTATCCTCTCTGTTAGTTTAGACCACATAATAGACATTCTAATATAACAAAAATTACATTAATTTTATTATTATGTGATCTAAGACACATGCATGCAAATAAAAATAAATAAAAATACAGGAAAAGTATTTTCCTTACATTGTTGTTGGTAGAATAAAGGGAACAACAATAAGTACTCATTCCTTATTGTTGTTCTTGAGCTATAAACACAAGGATGATCCTCCTAGTACTCAACTTAGAGTACCTCCTATGGTGTGCACCCAAGACTATCCCA
>VHZZ01005664.1:23046-37641 GCA_009801015.1 Silene noctiflora
TTTTTTTTTTCAGATCTGAAAAATACCACTCGTGGTGGTGGTTATCTAGGAGTAGTTGTGGTGGTGGGAGTGGCGGGTGAGGCAGCAGGCGTGGTATGGTGGGGGAGGGCGGGTGTTGGTGGTGTCGGGAGAGGGAAGAGAAGCGTGGCACCAGATCTGAAAAAAAAAATGGTGGGGCGGACTGGTTTAGGTCGTGGCAGGTGGTGGAGGGTGGTGACAGATTTTGTGGGTCATGAGGGAAGAGGAAAGGTGGTGGTGGGAGCGGTGGGAGGCATGGGAGGAGATGAAGTAGTGGCGGCGGTGGTTATGGGAAGAGGTGGTGGGAGAGTGGTTGTGGTGAGTGAGGATGAGAGGAGGTTTATTTTTTTGGATTTCTGATTTTTTTTGGGTTTTTGAGAGATAAGTTGAATGATATTTTATGAGGGGGAAAGAGAAGTGAGTGAATGAAAAAATTATATATATTGAATTAGTGATTAATTAGAGTTGATTAGTGGGAGTAGAGAGATAGTGTTAAAACACACCCCTAATCACCAATTTGGAGCTTCAATCTCAGCTCTCCATTTCTTAGATCCAATGGCCCAAGAAAGGACTCAATGTCTCGATGTGTAAGGAGGAACTTAGTTGATCCCCTCTCTCTCTCTCTCTCTCTCTCTMTATATATATATATATATATATATATTGATATTGATTAGACTCAAACTAAGGAAACACTACTATCATACACGGTTTTGGAAATCGTGTTGCTACTCAGCCTTGGATTTGTGTCAAACAATGCTCTCGCATCAACGAATATACCTATTTTAAACAAGAATTTGTGATAGCTACATTATGAAAGTCATAATGACACGGTAGCTTAGGGAAGAATAACGTGAGATGTGACCGTTCAAGACATAGTTGGGATGTTGCGTTTTATGTTTTACGAGAAGTCCTATTTGATGAATATGTAGAGATTTTATTCAACAGTATACGCAAGTGAAGTGAAGCGATATTTTCACCCATTCGAGGATAAAATAAATCAAAGCGTCTCCCTTGTGACGGGTCGGTATTTGTGACGGGTAATGCCACTCACAAAACGAATAAAGCAAAAGGTGGGGGCACCCCTCCACTTGCTTTCCTCTCTCCTCTCATGGGTCTTTTGTCTCACAATTTGGTACCCGTCTTCTCAAAGTGACGGATACCTTCCGTCACAAATGAGACTTGCCCAAAATAAATAGAGTGAATTGAAGTTCCAAAGAAAAATCACACAAGTAAAACTTGAAATGGGTGTGGATTAAACAAAACTGAATCAGCTACTTATAAATAAGAGAATGCCGAGACACGACATGTGTTAAGGTAGACTTTTCATACACGGGGTTGGTAATTCTGATCTATGCTTTGGAATAAATTGATGCAATATACTCTTCCCACTGTGAATGACACATTTATATATGACAACCCAGTCTCTGAGCTTCCTTCGTGAATTTATCCCCGTCTCTAATGAAGGGTTTACAGGCTCAATGGAGCTTGCAAGTTACAACAGCACAATAACTCGGAGCACTATTCGACCTTCTCAATTCCACCTGTGGCACCGCTCTCTACGACAGTTTCTCTCACAAACCTACATCAAAAGGAAGATCAATCAAGGTAATAATATTGTCATCATTACTTTCGGCATAACCTTACAATATGGGATCTCATGGTCAAAAGATACAACATTGATTGAGAACAGCAGAGAGAGTAAATGAAATTGATGGGAATACCTGGTCAGCTTCTCTTTAGATGATTGTAAGACATAGATTGACAAAATGAATGATAGCGCTAGACCTGTGCCCAAGAAAAACAAACACGAGTAATTGCTACTCCGTATTATATACATCCCCGCTAGACCTGTCAAAACTCGACCCGACCCGACCCGAAAACTCGACCCGTTTTTAGGGCTACAAACCCGATTTTTTCGACCCGTAACCCGTTTGACCCGAACCCAAAATGACCCGTTATTTTAGGGTCAAGACCCGACCCGAACGGGTCGACCCGTTGGGTCAAAGATAAATCAAGATTTTTATTAAAATATTAATATTTATATATTATATTTGAAAAAAATTGTTAAAAAATTGATTTTTTATTATTAAAAATTACAAACATAACTAAATAGTCAATTTTATATCACTTTTACAATACTTGATAATAAAATAATTATCAAAAAAACTTTAATTAAATAATTATGTCAATATAATTAATGTAAACGTTGAATATGATTAAAATATTAATTTTAAATATGTTTTACGTTTTTAAAAATTATTTTTTTAATTAAAAAAAATAGATCAAAAAAGACATTAGAAATTATTTCTTGACCCGTATTCTGACCCTAACCCGACCCGTGACCCCGTATAACCCGACCCGTATCTGACCCGACCCAGGACCCGACCCGACCGACCCGTTTGACAGGTCTAATCCCCGCATATGAATTGGCTACATGCAGGCCATTGGAGCGAAAAGCCTACACTTCTGGTTTGTTATCACAAGATCAATCATTCCTGGACCTGTCAAAATCCAATCTCACATGCAAATTCAAACCCGCCGTTTTAAGGTCATGAATCCTTTAATCTTGACCAGTGCCACAAAATGATCCGCAAATTTAGGATTAGGGTCAAGGTTTCAACCGAATATGATAATCAATTTGGAAAAAACAAAATTTACTGCTCGTTTGTTTTATATAACCCTTTTCAAACTTACTACTACCTTCGCGCTATATTATAAGTAGTAGTTATCTATAACTCATCGAACATATATAGTATATTAGTATCTCCTCTAATTCCTTCTCCTCTCCCCACCTTTGCCACATTCTCTGCAAAAATGCCACTTTAACCCCTCTTTTTTACCCTTGCCTCGCATTGGGGCTTCTTCCTACCCACTATATCACAATGCTAAGGTGATTCTCGAGTTTTATGATGGCGGTAAAAAAGACGGTTGATGTTGCATTGCTGGCGACCTAAAAAGAAAAATTGATAGTGCCATGGTGGTGGCAAGGGAGGATGGTGGGAGGAGAGAGAAAGAAGGGTGGGGGGGAGGGGGGTTAGGGTTAGTGGCTAACAATTTTATTTACAAGATGTTTTAAATTCTTAACAATAAACACTATTTTTATGTTCAGTTAAGATAGATTTAAGAGAAAACAGTCAATGGTAGTATTTGTTAAGACACCAAATAGAAATTTATTTACAAGATGTTTTAAATTCTTAACAATAAACACTATTTTTATGTTCAGTTAAGATAGATTTAAGAGAAAACAGTCAATTGGTAGTATTTGTTAAGGCACGAAATAGAAACTGTAGGTACTTTTGGGCAAACAATACAATGTTAGGTGCATGAAAGCAAAAGGGTGTTAACGTTAGGTGCCTCCTATAGAAAATCCCAATTGATATAGATGAAAATAACAATAATTTTATCTATTTATTTAAGATTAGAAGTATACTTATCGTGCACAATGTATTTTTGCCCTGTACTCCGACCTTTGCCTAAACCTGTTTGACAGGTCTACTCATTTACCCTATCGCCTATTCTATATTTCAGCATGAAAACAAATCTTATACGCTTTTGCAGACTAGCAACTCAAAATCTTTATCATTCTAAATTCCCTATTGGAGATCTATTGTTTCCAATCACTCGAGTCAAAAGTCGCTTATCTTCATAGTTTATTTTGTTTTCGACCCTCGTTTTATAGAGAGAGCAGGGTAAAGCTTTCATCCATTTGATTCAATGTTCATAAAAGAAAAACAGTTATAAACAGTACAATGCCTACCTGAACCAAAAAGGACATAAAATCCAGAAGTAACATCTATCTCAGAGCGCTCCTCCCTGCATCACATCACAAGGCCATAATAAAACTATCTGAAGGGAAACCTGTTTTGCGATTTTAAGTAGAGCCAATATTTTAAAAGGTAAAAACATGAAAGGAAATGGTGGAACAAAAGGAAAAAAAAAAGATACAAAATGCAGAGCTATGCTGGTATGTGACGCAGGCTCATCGACTCCCTGTGCCTTCGGTTAGTGTCTAAACGGACATACTTTTAAAAAACAAGAACCGAAGTTGAACATTAAAATCAGACCAAATGTCCCACACAAAAGTTTAATAAGCCCTTTGAAAGATACGAGGATCTATCACAAACTCGCTACAAAAAAGACGATAATATTATCCCAATGCCTCAAAAGGCTCTAGCAAATGGTACTCTAGGGGGTCATATGTACACGGCCTTAACCCTCAGTTAAGGGTACATAATAAACCCATAATGATACATTTGTCTAAAAAATAAACCCATAATGAAAATTACATCATGAATTACATCGAATAGCTACAACTTCCCTAGATCCATAACTTAGCTCACACCATATGTGCATCAATGTTTTATCACATAATATAAAATATCATTACACCAATCGTTTCAAGAAGCCCGAGATATACAAAAGAGAATTAGCTAAAGTCCCGTTTTCTGATATTTATAGTGGGATAACATGTCAAAAGTAGAAGTGAGGGACTGAGGGTAATGAAGCAAAAAGAAAGAGGGTCAAAAAAAAAAAAAAAAAAAAAAAAAAAAGAAAGAAAGAAAGAAAAAGAAAAAAATCATTTGGAGAATGCATAGTAGTAAGCCTCGCTGTTTATACTTTTATTTAAGAAACGCGCAAGGCGTTAGTGTCTAACAGCTTATGGCTTGCGCACTAGTACCCGCATTTTTCCAATTTAAATTGCAGTACCTATAAAGAGACTCTCACTCAAAGCATAGACCGACTGTCCTACAAACACTTTCATAGCAATATCAAGGTGATTGTTTCCAAGTAATCTATAACCAGGGCAAAGCACGGATCAGATATTCAATCCAAAGTGCTAGTTCAAATCGGATATCCATAATCTCAAAATATCTAAAAGCATATCCATTTGCGATCTCTATGTTTCGGGTATCCAAAGTTTGTCGATCGGATAGGATTACCATAGGATATCCATATTTTGGAATTTACTAGAATAAATAAGTCTGAAACATTCTCTCATATTCATCATTTTGCATAATGATGTATTTTTGTCTCGATACTCCAATAATTTCGAGTTAGAATATATGAACCACTTACAGGTTCTAATATTCTAACAGTTCCATGTTAAACACCAATATCCAGATCGCGAGACATTCATAAAAACAAAAATTGATACTTGCTCCTACTCCGTAGAATAAGAACATTTTCCTTTTTTGGCACATTCAAAATTGCCACATTTCTATTTAGAGAATGTTTTTTGTGTAAAATGACACTACTTTAGTGGGGGAGACCGGGAGACCCACCTCCCTCTCACAAACTTGGTATTTGTGGCAAAGCAAATGTTGTAATTCTATAGAATAAGAGGGAGTAATAAACTACAAGAAAATAAAAAAATACTAGACAAATATATTTTCAGATCGGATCGGATATCCAAATGTTTCAAAACTAGTATTCATATCCGATACGCGGTTGAAACTTAATTTTCAAATCGGATATCCAAATCTACATAATGGAGCGGATATCGGATCTGTCCCGGATAAATCGGATATTTTACTAAGGCCTACTCATAACCAAAAAAGGGAAGACCAACTACCACTGAAAAAAAGAAGCGTAGAGAGTTTTACAAGCCATTTAGATCGATTCCATTATATCAACATACAACACAAACGAGGTAGCTTTGACTCCCATGGAAATAGATGTAGAATAAGGAAATTAACTGAACCAAATGGAATAAAATATGCAAAGAAAGAAAAAACCAAAGTCTATGTATGCAAGAGTTGAATGAGAAAATAAAGTCCTTCAACATGATGGTAAGCTAAGCTGAGTAATGATGTGTCTATGAAGCCTTTCCATAGCAACATAAAGGGGGTAGTTTCCAAGTGACCAGTGACCCATAGCCAAAAGAGGGATGAACAACAACTCCTTCATTAAAAAAAGGTTTTAGAGGGTTTTACAGGCCATTATGATCGAGTGTATAACCAAAACAAAAACTATGAGATATGTTTGACTCCATGGAATATAGATGATCGGCTGGATAATGAAATAAAACAAAAACAACCGAACAAGTTTGCACAACAGTTGGATGACAATATGAAATCCTTAAACATGATAAGCAAGATTCTCAGCTCTTAATGCATATGCAAAAACAGATACCCCATCCCATTCTACATGATGTTCCACATTTACCAAAATGGCTACTGCACAAAGATGTTTCACTTTTCTTATTTGTCAAAAATTACATTGCTAAATTAACTTAACATCTTATAACCAAATCCATTATCCACTAATCCTATCACATTTTAATAATTGAGGACCCTATTAATCATCGACATCCACCTTTACGCAGTCTCTTTTCACCGACCTAATCTCGTCTTTATCTCCTAACCACCCACCACCTTCAACACCTTACTATCATCACCCACTCCTCGAGACTTTGTCTACCACCATCAACCAACCCTCCCGCCACTGCTACTAATTCCTAAATCGATCATCCACCCCTTCCATCACCACCATTAAACCCAATATTGAGCTCTCAACGGGTAGATACAAAGGGAGGTCAGAGCTAATCGAGGTGAGAAGGAGATTGTCAAACTTAGCGGTGGTTAGCTTAGGGTGAGAGGAAGATAGAGATGAGAGAGGAGAGGGTACTAGGTTCGTGAGAAAAAAGGAGATGGGTGAGCCTTGGCTGGCAAAACCGAAGGAGACAAATGTGACGTTGTCCTTAGGTGAGTACGGTGGTCGGACAGATCTCTTGGTGGTCCTGGCGGTTGTATTGTGGCTGGTGGGGGTGGCTGGTGATTAGAGAGAAGATAGTGGTTAAGAGGCTGGGAATGGTAGACTGAGCACCAAGAGGGGAGTGGTCGTAGGCTAATGGTTGGTTTGTTGGGTGCATGGCTCGACTTGGGAGGAAAGGTGGGATTGATTAGTATGAAGTAAGTTGTCTCATTAAAGAGATTGCATTGTTATTTTCTTGAAAATTGTGTTAAAAGCAAAGTGGAACATCATTTAGTAAGAGAGGAAGTAAAACAGAAGGAATAAAGGCAAAACGAATACTGAAGGAAAATCATAAAAGCTAGGATAATAAAAAGCTCTGCTTCTTTCAGCAGTCACACTGACCATGTGTATCTAACAAGAATGTGTTTCGGCCAAAGCTGGGGATCCCAGAACTGCTTGCGTATGTTTGGATGAATTTCAATATCTGCACAACGAACAGAAACGCAAAATATCACAAGAAGGCCATCAAAGTCCTTTCATGTCCTCTACATTTGTCATTTAGCATCCATATATCAGTTGGCGAAGGATAAGATGTCACTAGGCATTCGATAAATGTTAAATCAGAAAATGAAGACTTCAAGACAATAGATTACGATGATATAGATGGTAAATAGGAAAATCGTTTAAGCTATTTGTTACTTGCTGATTTACTGAAAGAGTTTAGTTAAATTAAAAGAAGGAAAAGAAACAGAGGGGGGAAGGGAACAAGAGCAACTGAGTTTTCCCCTTCATATCTTACCTATGTTGGAAGGATTTTATTTTGCCTTGTACGAGGGAAATGGAAGGATCCTTTTTCCCTCCCCTTTATAACAATTTACCAACTAAACAAAGGAAATTGCCCTCCTCCCTTTCCATCCCTTCCAGTTTCTTCCAAATTTGTTCATCGAACAAAGGATATAGTCAGTCCAATGTGTGTGTAAACACCATGATAGTTCCCTCCAAGACACAACATTCACCAAATATCCCACACAAACGAGCTTCTAAAACTTAAGAGCACTTCCAATAGAAGATAATAGTGCACATAACCAGATCTACCCTCAAGCTTCACAACCTAGCCATAGCTTCACCTACCCCACTCTACACTCTCCTTCTATGTTGCTCGGACTCATGTCCTACCCATGTCCGAGTAACATGGGTACGCAAGCTAATATTGAAGAGTCCGAGAAAAATATATCCCCACCTCCTACACCCTTCTTTTCTCTTCCTACACCTTTCTTTTTCGCCAACGAGCAAAAGTGAGCATCTCATTCGCTCATCCCATAGCATATCCATGTAAAATCCCGTTTTTGAGCCATGACTTCTTTAAAGAAATGTAGAAAACAAAATCAGTGTAGGACTGAATCAATCCAGTTCATGTTCAGCCCTTAAAAGAGCTGGGCTAAATTCCATGTCTAATATATCTAGGTCCTCCGTGGTACTGCATGAATAGGTAGTATTTTTTTTTTTTTTTTGTTTCTCTTTGATAGGAAAAATTGAAAATATTGGCAGAGACCAAGGCTAACAAGGCAAAGACAATGAGAATAATTAAGTCCTTCCAACATCATGAAACATCTATCTTCAAAATCAGAAAATGACAAGTGCTCCTCTACAGCATACTAAATGCCCGACATAAAAACCTATACATGATAGAATGACTAATGAGTACCATGTTTATGCATCAACGAGTCTAGTGATTTACGTATAAGTGTGAAAACAAGAGTGCACCAGAAGAATGTGTAATTTTCATCAATGTCCAAACTCCCAACAGCTATGTAAGACAAAGCCTGTCTGATACTAGATGTCAGGTCCTTTCTTTTCTTTCCCCTTCTTTTTTAATTGTATTACCTCTCATTGGCAGCTTTCAACGATGTTTCGTGTTAGCCAACCATAAACCAGGGAATATGGCTTTGTTGTTGTTGTTGTTGTTGTTATCCCAATCCCTAACAGCCAAGAAACCTCCATGGGTTAACATAATAATCTCAAAAGAGCCTCAGACCCAATTACTTGGTCCATACTCGCATTACTTTGAAAGGTAATATATTAACTTCAATTTTTCAAATGTTATCTGAACAACTGTGCAATTGTTCGTGTACACATTTTTGCCTTATTCTTACAGGTAAAATACAATGACATTGAAGCTGTTATCTGCAACTAATATATTGACATGGTGTAACAAAAATATTAAAGAACAAGAGGAATGGCACAAGTACATAACATAATCCCAAATCATACATCTAACATCTAACTGATCTAAGTTTTGCCTAAAGGAATCAATGAAGTTGGAAGTCTATTATTGCAAAAGAAAGTCTATTGCACAAGACCCAAATTTATTGAAGGCAAGAGCTTTGTTGTTTTGTTGAGTCGTAAATTTAATAAAGAGGAAAGTTATAGACGATGGGAATCCACCGTCCAACACCATTTCATGATCATGTTGAACGTTTTCCATGAAAGGACACTCCATCCCATATTAGTCACAAGCATCCACTCCAAAGATGGCTATTAAATAGGTTGCCCTAGCATAAAAACAGCGTCATACATGACGATAAGCTTTGCCAAAGTAACCCATCCAAGTGTTGACCACAATAAATATAAACTCCGACATTAAACATTTTGCTATTGTCATTTCTTCATCTTACTTTTTCCTACCAAACCATCTCCACCACGTTAATTTGCAGGGCATTTCAAATTTCTTTGAAGGCCCCGATTCATCAAACATCATTCCCTTTACTTAACCATTTAAACAAAACCGTACAATATAATAGGGAGTAACTACTCTCTAGTCTCTACCATTAAAAATTAGTTTTGCTTTTTCTTAGTTTCTATGTAAAATCAAACAGTAGCAATTCTTTTATTTAACCATGAGACATAGCAAAAGAAAAGAAAAAGGATAAAAAGGGGGGGGGGGGGGGGGGGGGGAATCATATGTGAACAGTAGCAGCTACTTCTTCCTACGAAGAGAAAGGAAGTCGGACCTAGTTTTCTAGAAGGAGCTTAGGACAGTTACATACCCCAGTATGTCTATTGAATGCTTTTTATACAATGGCTGCATGCTGCCTGTCTGGGTGATATATAGGTACTAGGTTAGTTGCCCAATTGACTAGGATGCTACAGCGAAGGAAATGTTTGAGCTACAGTACGGATTTGAGGGGATATTCCATCAAAGACCAAAGCTGTACTAGCAGCCTCGCCCATCCACACCACCCATTCCTTTTATTCCCTGGCCTTCCAAAAGCAATACAAAACATGATGAATCACTTGTTGCAACATCAGTCTCATCCTTTTCAACCAATCAACCATTAAAGGAAGAGATTTCCTTTGCCGATTGCAACAATAAGAGATTCACGGGTAAGTTTTTTATATTCTCCACCCCAATTAAGTCATTTTTGCCAAAGACCCATTTTCTTTGATTAAAAGAAATCCCATATTTAGATTTCACTTTAGGGATTTCAAATTATGGTTCCAATTTGATTAAAAAAAGGTGCCAATTAGGGGAATTTAGAATTCAGAGTAGGCTTCAAAACAAATAATTTTTTTATTTTTTTATTTTTTTGCTATTTTTGTGAAATATGAGATTTTGCAACGACTTAGACGAAAATGAAAAGAAAACTATTCTCTTTGCCTGAAAAATATATGATGATATAACACTCATCAATCATCCAACAAAAGTGAATGACGAATCAGCTGAGACAAATTATCTAGTACGAATTGAAAGGAGAGAGTGGCATACAATGATGAGGCATATCAACAACTTTTGCAGTTACGCCCAGCAAATCACCTCCGGAGTAACTCTGCATTGAACCATCATTGAGAAGCAAGTGTCAAAACATGTGCATTTCCTATTTCTTTTTCGTTCTCAGGTGCCAGAAAGCCTGTCCCTAACGTATCAAGATTGTTAACAAAAGAGCACGGTAAATGTGCCTTCTGTAATCATCCCGCCCCACTGTATATACACTGGCAAAGCCCAAAGACTAAAGAGAGCATTAAAGGAATGGTTATTTCATAGTAGGTCAGTAGAGTATTTACCAGATGCACGTCAATCATTGGAACCTCAGCACTCCTACGATTGATGATGTAAAGCCACGGAAGTTGAAATTTCTCCCTCCCAACTTGGAAGGTTCTGCAGAAACAAATAAGAAAACAGAGTCATACAACCCAGTAAGTCCTAATGAAAAATAAAATTTATACAAACAGTACAAATGCAAATACTAAATTGTGGCACAATTACTGACAAAAAGGTAAAGATGTCGAAAATATCTCAAAAGGGTTTAACCCAGATGGCAATCTAAATGAGTTGCCAATTATGAAGTCCAGCCATTTGGTCGAGAAAACATTTCATGGAGAAAAACCCACTCATTGAGCTTCAGAGTACGCAAATCCACTCATGATGATAGGATGAGTGTTTTAGAAAGCATAAGATGAACTGAGGAGCTTATTTATCATTACATTTGCAAGTGTTGGGTGTATTTCTTGTTTCACTACCTCGATAACTAAAATACAGAGGTCCACGTATCAATGAATATAGCTATAGAAATTCATCCTTTGAATATTCATGACAATTCTTATGAGAATAATTAGTAACTCTTTTCAGAAACGTAATATAAAGCCACAGATTTGAAGAAGTTTCCTAGAGAAGAGGTGAAATCACTTGCTATTGCAAAGAGGCTTAACTAAGTTCACCCCAAAACCTCTTCATGCTTCACCCTGGATCATATCAAAGCCCTCTCCATAGCAAAATGGAATGATATGTCTTAGAATTAATAAAAGAGGCTTACTCGAGCACAATGAAGGAAAAAACTTGATGGAAACACCTGGAAAGACCATATTCATCACTTTTCGCCAATAGACTCCAACAAATCTAGTCAGATGATGAGATAAGGCACTGAGGACCCATTTTTTTGGCAGGAACCAATATCAATGAGTTAACCATTTAATATGCAAAGGGCCAGCCCAAAACAAACCACCCTCGTCAAAAAGCATGTCACCGTCAGAATTCCTCCATCTAACTCATACATCGTATTTGGTATAATAGTCCCCGACTTCATAAGTTGGTCACATTGTTAGCAAAGCAAGCCCTTAATGATATACATAAGCATATCAACTAGTGTAGAATTTAGAGCTTAGGTCAACCACTAATTCATCCAAATTTGATCAAACGACATTAATCCCAGATTATTTGAGCACACTAATCAATAGAAAGATCAGTAATCAACCAAAAGATAAGTTTTTTTTTTTATTTACACTAAAATAATAATAATAATAATAATAATAATTAGGATAAAGGGTTTAGGACATACATTTTATAAGGATCAGCGCCAGTATAACCAGTTGGTTTTGGTAAGGAAATCAAAACCTAAATCAAAATTGAAGGATGAATCGAAACCCCAAACTAATTAATGAAAAAGAAAAAAAAAGAAAAGTAAAGTTCGAAACCTCGCGATTGACAGCAAAAATGGGGCAGTGACGACCAACCATATCATGCCAAATAGTCCTGGACTGCAATTAAAACCTAATTAGAGAAAACGCAAATCAAATTAATTGGAAAAAAGGGGGGAAGAAGATTAAGCATACGTTGTGGTATTGACCCATGCGACTTAGAGGGACGATGTCGCCTGGTCTATATGCATCGCTAATGGAGGAGATCCATATTAAGGCTACCACCACTATGAATATTATGCTTTTATTTTGAACCGCCATTGTTATCCTGCATACACTCGATGAATATGGAACTTTTTTTAATTTATTATTATTCCACGCTTTTAAGGAAGTATCACAAATTCACAATATCACTTCTTCCTTCTTCAAAGATAAATGAGAAGAGCGAGTACAGAGTCGTACAGACTCAAAGTAGAGTTTTCTCTTTTTCTTTTTCTTTTTTCCCAAAAGGGTATAAATCCCGCCGCACAATAGTGTGGTATATATAAGGTTGTTATTTTTAACGTGTTTTAATTATAGTTTAAATCGACACGTTATTTCACGCCAAAATATTTTGATGGAAGGAAAATAAAAATGTGTATTTTAATTTTTAATGACTCGAAATTAATGATGTCTATTTATAATTTTTCTCAAAAAAAAAAAAATCATCATATGTAGTACTCCCTCATCTTCACCATTTTCTTCCCTATTTCTTTATTATGTTATTTTGGTTTCTTCCATATTTCCTTATTTGGACATAAAATATCTCTAAATGGACATATATAACCCCATCCAAGCCTTCTCTTTCATTTTCCTGCCTACCCTCCACCATCACCATGTCACCACCAACCTCACACCGCCACCGATCTTAAGTCCCACTACCGCTCACCACCACACATTACAACTACAACGCACCACCGTTGTCCTCCTTTGTCTCTCCCACAACGAAGAGCACCGGAGCTCAGGTGTGAATCCCCGATCGATAGCGCAATACAAACTTAATTAAAAGAAGCGGAAAACATGGGATTTTTAAAACTTTTAAAGCATAAATAACGATCAAATCGAAAGCGGGTTCAAAATACGAATAACATGCGGAAAAGTAAATAAAATATACTACAAGTCTGGGAAAAAGATATCCCACGAATATTATGTAATGGAAAGTAAGGCGGGTAAGTCTAACGGCTAACACTACACTAGGTCCAAGGTGTCATGCTCGCTAGCCCGACACGTCTTCACCCAACAACTGCATCACGAACCTGTCATTCATTAAACATGAATGCCACAGTCAGTGGGGAGTAACTCGAGGTTCTCCCAGCCACAATACATCAAATCGAACGTGAACAAATACGATAAACATGTAAGCATATAAGATAATGATCATTAACTTCATTCGTAACATAAACATATTAAATCAACACAGGACGATATATAACGATCTGAGAATGATAACATATGAGAGACGATGTAACACCCCCATCTACCAAGGAGCCTTAACAAGACATTCCCCAATATATAAGGGCGTTACCATCTCGGTTTCCCGAGGCAAGTAATAATCAAATTTCGATAATAGAACAATTAAGTAGTTTACAAGTGGTTACAAGATAAACGAAAGAAGCGGTACAACTCATTAAACTATAATCTACATGTCTCAGCCGTCGTGACTCGTGGCGACTCGTCCCTCCGACACCCAGCGAGACTCCAAAGACAACATGTCCAGACTGACTGCTCACCATACGGATCACAGTAGGCACAACACAGGCACAACAGAGAAACACCACACACGGTCAGTACCATACTATCATACAATAATCATAATATTAAGTACACAAGGAATCACAGTCCTCCCTCTCCCTTCCACATCACATCACACCACTCCTCATCACATCACTGAYTACACACCAAGGTGTGTAGCSCTGCCAGTGGGGGACCGCAGCCGTTCCCACCTAAGCCCCGCTCATCATACCGAGCGATAACCCATGTTCATTAATGTGCACATCCCCTCCCGTGGCGGGTTCCACGGAGGGCGAATCAAGGGCGTGAAGCCACTCCCGCAAGTGACTCCACTCAGCCGAGAACGCATCTCGCAACACAGCCAACACCACATCCACCATATCACCACAACATCCAACACATAACAGATATATCATACCAGCACAATAATAACAACGATAACATCCAAAGAGGGCAGCAACCCAACACACATCCTCGTGAACAACGCACAACTAATCAACGTATAGTACTGAGTAGGGAGAACCTACCTCTAGCAAACTGCATCGACTCCACATGCAGCCACACCGTACAAGCCATCATCGACATCCTAAGACACATAACGACGTCCAACACTTATTACTACGCAAAACACTAAAGAACCAGCGACAAAGATGACAACAACCATACAACGTACCTATGCCAGCATTCCGGCGACAAGATCGT
>VHZZ01005666.1:6502-25645 GCA_009801015.1 Silene noctiflora
TCATGTATTCTTTAATATGAGATTTACATATGTGATCAATTATGATCGACAATTTGTGATCGCATTATTGTCGGGGACACTTTTCTCCAACAAAAGATTGAACACTTTTTTAGGCAACGGGATCTAAACTAGGACGAGAATAGTGTCCTAAACTTTAGGATGGGAAAGGGTTTAGGGTTGGATTGGTGGGCCGCTACAAGGATCCACTTAATCCAACCCTAAACCATTTCCCTTGGTCTCAATCAAACGGAAACAATAAGACACCCTACAGGGGAAAGAATGAACCCTTTTTAGGGGATGTGATCTAAACTAGGGGAATAGTGTCCTAAATTTTAGAACGGGAAAGAGTTTAGGATTTTATTAGTCGGACCGCTACGCGGATTCGCCTAATCCAACTCTAAATTCTTTCCCTTACTCTCAATCGAACGGCAACAAAAAGACACCCTATAGGGGAAAGAGTGAACCCTTTTTTAGGGGACGGGATCTAAACTAGGGGAATAATGTCCTAAACTTTAGGACGGGAAAAGCTTTAGGGTTTTATTAGTCGGACCACTACGCGGATCCGCCTAATCCAACCCTAAACCCTTTCCCTTACTCTCAATCGAACGACAACAAAAAAACACCCTACAGGGGAAAGAGTGAACCCTTGTTTAGGGGACGGGATCTAAACTAGGACGGAAATAGTGTCCTAAACTTTAGGACGAGAAAGGGTTTTAGGGTCGGATTAGGTGGAACCCCTAAGTAAAACCTCTAGCACCCTACACATCATCAAATAACAAAATAATACAATAATAACAAAACGTTCACTCAACACAACCTATAAATCACATGGATTACAACTGGTGTAAACACACACAAACGTAAGAGAGAGCAGGAGGCCATTGCGTAATATGTTGAGCTCTACGCCACTAGAGCTAGATACCATTATATAACACCACCTAATCCTACTTAATGGCGGCAATAAAAGGCAGATAAATTCGAAGAACAACAAAAAAATCCAGCGAAATAACAAAACTCTTCCACTGATCATTAGTTATAAAAAAACAAGTTCGGTTGCAAACACGGTAAACTCCAAGTCAGACAGTGAACAACACCATCACATTCATTAAACAACACCAGCAGCTACGAAACATGTACTACGGACTATCATAACACGCATCACAGTTAGTCTCACTAAAAACCGTCTTAACCTCAAGATAGTGAAGTTGATTACTTAAACTTAACTAAACACAATTCTGATTCCAAAAACTATTTCAAGCATCACTCAATCAACAAATCTACTTCAAAAAGAAATCTAATATTGCTATGGACGCCTCAATAGTGATGAAAGCAGTTGATAGTAAAATACATGAACAATCGAAAAATCGAACAATAAGTGATAAATTTGTGTTAAATTAGGGATAAAACAATCAAACAATAAGTGAAGAAAACATTTTAGAGTAGAATGCAAGAACAATCGCACAATCGAACAATAAATAATAAATTAGGGTTAACTTAATCGTCGGAGTTAATGGTCGGAGACGATATTACCTTAATTGGTGAGGATAATCGTCGAATTTAATGATCTTTGGAGTTAATTATTGTTGGAGTTGATCGTCGTTGCAGTTGATCGTCGTCGGAGTTGATGGTCGTCGAAGAGAGAGAAAGAGAGATGAGTGAGAAAATGACAATGAGGAAATGAATGCATTTGCAGGGTTTGGGGGGGGGGGCGACGGGTTAGTAGGTAAATTGACAAAATTGCCACTATAGATAGAGAGATCTGGACCGTCTAATTAACTAAAATTGCCACTCGTTTCTGCCTATCGGGCACTCGGTCTAGCAAGTTTTGCACTTGATCGAGTACGGTATACTCGTTCGAGTACGGTGTACTCGGTCGAGTACCCTTATTAACTCGGTCGAGTTCCCAAAAGAGTTGATTAAAAATCGTTCATCGATAGCATCGTGATTCCTGCAACACAAGAAACGCTGTTCGGAGCCTAAGATACACTTAGAACTCGTCATAAATCAAATTCTACTACTACTATCCACAATTCACCTTAGCAACATGCACATAGCTATTATACAGACTACCAAAACACAACGCAACTCAACTTGAACATGTTACCACCTCGTATACGCAGACCATATAATTCATCTTAATGCATATACCTACACCTTGCAGCAATGATATTCAGAACTCACACATACATGCTTCACATACACACGCAATGCCCACACCTTTACACAACTGTTCACGCACACAATCCAACCTCGACAGTCGTAAGCACATTCACACACTCGTCCACATGCCTTTCGACGTATTCATGCTCATCAAACTCCACGTACCAAGCCACCATATAACGACCAAGATAAGTTTCACATCACGCATTCAACATACTCAAATCGGTTCCTAACTAATCTACGCATATGAGTACCGCAGATAGACTATATACAACACGCAAGCATACACATAATTCCCGACTCTTTTACCCACCATGAAATTTGTGGCTTAAGCATGTTAGGGCCGGGATTCTGGAATAAGGGCGCCTTATCACCCAAAATCGATCATGAGGGACTCCTAACATACATACACCAGGTCATTTTATTTTTACACCCTACGTTCATTTGTTCATTGTTTTAGGTTCCAAAATCGCCGCTCTGATACCACTTTGTAACACCCCCACTTACCAAGAAGCCTTAACAAGACCTTCCCTAATAAGTAAGGGCGTTACCATCTCGGTTGCCCGAGGTAGTATATATCAAAGATACCATAATGAAATAGATTACATATATAAAATAGTTTTAGTGATTACAAAAACCAACAAAGCCATACATCTGCCAAAACCAAAGTGAGAAATTCTAACGGAAGCTATGCAACTAGATGAAGCCTCAGCCTCCCTCCAACCCTCATGAAAGTTCAAGCAACAACACCTGTTAGACACTGCTCCACATTTATGGATCACCGCGAATTTTAAAACATAAGAAGGGTCGGTCAATGGGTCCCTAATAGGACAGATATTACACAGACTTCCAAACATGTCTTTGCATAGGAACAATTGGGAGTTCCTTTGTAGGTTTGGTAACAACCATCTTCCTACACTATGACCCATCATGCCCCCAAGCCCTTGAAAACACTACAGGAAATTGGCTTCCTTTCATGCTCTACTATTACTCTCACCAGCTTGACAACCTCACCCAAGAAGTGAACCTTATCAAGTAACATCTGGTCAAATTTAAGCTGTACCATAACCCCAATATACCCCAGTTTCACCTTCTCTGTAGTAGCAACACCCCTCTTTACAAATTTCCCTAGTAGTCCAGTAACATGTGGTAAACAATCACCCCAAAACATTAATGACATACCAGTAAGCCTAACCCACACAAGCACAATCTCTACATCATCCTTTACTAAATCAACATCTGCATCCCATGTCTTAATATCCACAGATTTGTTATCAAACAAGTATTAGCCAGAAGTCAATATTGCTTACCTATTCTCAGACTTTTTAAACCGCACTAGGAAAAGACCATTAGACAGGAATGAGATCCTATCCACATCGAATTTAGCCCAAAACCTATGTACACAGCCTTCAATAACATCCCATGGAGAATTGACACCCAAAATATAACAATAAATAGAATTATCCTGGAATTCTACTTCTGTTTCGATATCATCCTTTGTGAACTTAATAAGCTCCGACAATTCTTCTTCTTCATCAATAGTTTCCAGCACAGGAACATTCCTTCCCTCTTGTCAAATCTTACATCATTCATCATCCTGTTGTGAGATCCCTGAAAAAATCTCGATTTGAAAAATAAATAATAATGGGAGTCGCTAGTAGATTTTATACAAAAACATACAAAAACAATTTTAACGGAAAAGACCCCTTTTGATCCCTGGTATGGGGACTGATCCGTCACTCCGGCTTAAACCAAAAATTGTGAATTCGGGGGTAAAGGTACGGTCAAGGAAGGTGTTAGGCACCCGGACTGCCCATCAAACTGACGGCCTCTACTATTTATTTGTAATATTATATATTTGACGAAAATTAAGTAAAAAAATGTTAAAAGAAGAATTTTATACAAGACAATACAAATTATTTACAAAGACAAATTATCTAGTTACTTTATATACAAATAATACCATAAATAATTAAAATAGACAAAATAAAAGGAAAGAGTAAAGAAAACTTATTTAATTTCGGTACCCTCAGGCCTATTTGGATTTTGACTATCAATGAATTTCGACTTTATCGTAAATTAACGGCTCTTATGCGCTTATATGGAACTGGGACGATTTAATGTATGTGATTTGATCTTGAAACTGGGATAGAATATTTGAGATGGTATTATGAGAGTATAAAATTTGTGTATGTGGTATTTGTCACGTGTGTTTCTCGTGCTTCCTCTGCAATATTTGTGTCTCTCCTCCAATTGCCACGGATTCTGAGTATTTATACTGCCTTCATGTTGGATGGAATTTGACCCACGCAGAGAGTTTGTATAAGATGAAATTTTATAGCTTGTCAAAATCAATCTATTAGTATTGCACTATGCTTATAATTCATGTGCTGGTATCATAAACTTTGATAAATAAATTGAATTAGGCAATGTTAAAGTCCTTATGAAACTATTCCATATTTGATTCAACTACCACTTTGGATACCGGGACACTTCGTCTAACACTCTTCCTTGTTTCACCTACTATTAGCTCATATAATCTCATTTGACTATACTGTGATTATGGGCCTTAGTCATATTTGGATTGGCTATTTGTGATTAAATGGGTTGTCAAACTTAATGGAATAGGGTGAGATTATTATAGGTGTTGGGCCATTTAGCTGTAAATTATTACATTGTTAATCTCAATTTAGCCGTTAAATATTAGCCTATCATCGGGTACCCATAAGCCTAATAGACAACTTTGAGGTGTCTACACCCGTTCATCTTCATTCTCATTAAGGTCTAACACCGAAATGCCATTAATTCGCCCATCAACTTCGTTTTTCTAGCATCAGCCGATATCGGACCAGTAGATATAGTTGAAGTGGTTTCATTTTTTTTGACTTTTGAATTAGTGAAGTAACATTAGTGATTCACATCCATCTTATTAAAATTATTATGAATTTTCTGAAATTTTTGTGAAGTACATCGAGCTATTTTTGATTAAACACAAATCCTAGATGATATCTCTTTGCCTCCCACTTTTTCTCTCTATCTCTACCTCTGTTTTGTTACCATCCTTTGTGTACCCTTGTCTCAATGCCACATATTTTTTTTTTGCCAGTTGGATACAATATAGTTCGTACCTACAAAATACGAGCCATCTTGGCAGCCATATGTGCCAGATGATTCAGAGTTCTAGGGATAAAACGAACATTAAAACAGTGAAAATAACTCCCTAATCAGGGGCGTCTTAAAACAATTCGAGGCCCGGTGCCAAAAATAAAATGAGGCCCCAAAAATTGCAATCTAATCTTTATAAAAATGAACAGAATGTCAGTTTTCCATTTGAATAAAAGTACATAAGTAAACTTTGAATCTTTGATAACCAAATTCTACCCGAATACATCATAAATAATTTTGTAAAAATCAACCAAAAATCCAAAATAAACATGAATACGTATAGAGTTATGATAATGTCCATCGCTTAACTAAATCGCTAATTGGTCTACGCCTGAAAGCTCCCTAATTGGTTTAGATTTAGGAATGAAATCAGAATAGTACTGCCTAATTACTTTAGATTTAGACTTAAAATTAAGAATTCGACCCAAAATTATCATGAATTACCCAAAATAATTATGAATTACCTACGAATTAAAACTAAAACTCATAAAATTAGAGAGGATTCTTACCTTATCTTCAGATTATTAATCCTTGGTACACCTTTGTACATGAAATTGTTGAATTTGGGTTGCTTTCTCTAAGAAATTGTACTCCGTATTATCTATATCTTTAATTATGTCGGCAATTTAATTGAAAAAAAAATTGAAAGATAAGAAGTCATTGTAAATTTGTGTGAAGCTTAAACGATATTGGAAAGGAGAAAATTAAACTGTGATATAGGGAAGGAGGAAATCTCATTGAACGCCGCCAGTAATTAGTTCTAGTTTTAATTTTTTTTTTTTTTTTTAGTGAAGATTATGAACTTGGGCCCAAAATTTGGAGGCCCGGTTCGGGCGCCCTGGGCTGCCCTGGGCCTTAGACGCCCCTGTCCCTAATTGTAATATATCACTAATGACAGAACTAGCAAGATGACTTTTTGACGTGATCCCAATGATCTGCAAGAGAAGTTGTAGACAATATGTAGAGACATTGATGTGTAGAAGCCCCCGTGAGAGACCCCATTAAAGCACAAATTTAATGCCTAGTTCCTCAGCTTGTTCAGCCGATTCTGATAGAAGGCTTTTGTAATGAAACTCTCCAGGAAAACCTTCCCTAGTGATATCGTCAAAATTAGAAGTAGTCCAACCAATACCTGTAGTGAGGTCGGCTTTCCAAACTGCATCAACGGAAATGAGATTAGTATAATAAAAAAAAAAACTCCCATTACCTATCACTGGCATCCAATCTCTTCTCATAATCTTTTCATGATCATAATCCATATCATCCTCATAAGGCAAACCCCCATAAACACAGTGATTAGTTCTTTGTAATCCCTCTATAGTAGCAAACAGGTCTGCTTCATAGATCTTGATATTAACCAGCATACTTATCTCTTCCTTCCCCATACATAAACTATTTCTAGCAGTCCACATCGCAGCTATTAGACTCAAAAACAAATTAATCATGAAGCTATGATCATTTTATGAAAGAAAGTACTTGATCCAATTCATAATCTAATTCTTGATCCCAATATTCTCATCCCATCCAATATTGATCCCGAGATGGGATGCTTTCCATAAACGAGCAGTAATGACGCAGTTCTTAAACAAATGATCTGTTGTTTCAACCAAATTCTCATTATTGCAAAGTTTACAAAATTTTTTAAAAAAAAAAAACTGCCATTAAGATTTTGCTTAGAAGCTTCAGTCCCCACCGGAAGAGTATCTGTTAGAATTTTCCATTTTGCAGGACAAGGAAGATGCCATAAAATTTTCTTGACAAAGGATTTCCCCCCTTCAAAAAGACGTTATAAATACTTAGGAGACGCCTTATTAGCCAAAATATTTGAATGAGCAACAGCATAGCCAGTTTTCACACTGTAAACTCTATCTCTCGTTTGTCACCAGAAACAAAGGTCCTGTGTCGTGGTATTAGGGATTGGAATGGCCAGAATTTTCCTCCCAGACTCATCATCGAACAAGTCTTCTATTAACCCCCTATCCCACTGATTGTGACTAATTAAATCACTTACCTTCAAATCCAAAAGATCAGGCAAGTTTGCAAGTAATGACGGGTACCAAGGCAATGGGATGATGCCGCCCACCCACCCGGGTACCCCAAACTCTAAGATCAGATAGTGCCCCTGGTTTCCATTCCAAATACTTCTTCAATAAATCCCATCCAAAATAGAGGCCCTTACTTCCCCAAGAATTCCCCTGACCTTGGGATGGCGGAAAAATAGAGATTGTACTCTGTAGAAACCCATATTTCCGCCCTACCACCAAAGTAAGAAGCGAATCAGGAAGACTGACCATTTTCCACACTTGTTTAGCAAGTAAAGCTTGATTAAAGCATCTAGTATTCTTAATACCTAAGCCACCAAGAACTTTTGGCTGAGAAATAAATATTCTGCTAAACCAATGAATTGTTTGTCGACAATTGCATCCTCCCCACCAGAACTGTGAAATCAAAGACTTAATCTTTGACGCCACACTTACCGGTATATTAAACACCGATAGAAAGTAGAAAGAAAGAGTAGAAAGGACAGAATTGATGAGACAAAGTCGTCCAGCAAGAGACAGCCGAAGACCATTCCAAGAATTCATTCTTTTCCCAACAAATTAAATTAATTCGCGAAAAACCCACCTTTAGATCTTCCAAATTCAAGAGGAACTCCTAAATATTTGCCAAACTTATTCGAAGGGGTAATTTTGAAGGTTAGGAGACAAGCCCTAGTAGTAGCCAAAGTAGTATCTCCACTGAAGAGAATAGAAGATTTCTCTTTATTAATCATTTGACCTGATGCAGCACAATAAACATCTAAAAGATTTGCGAGTCTGGAAACATAACCCTGCTTGCTTTGTATAAAAAATATTGAATCATTCGCAAAAAGTAAGAGGGAAATTTCCATGCTTTCCCTCCCAATATTAATACCCTTAAGATCATTATTGCGTTCCGCAGCAATGATAGAAGATGAAAGAACTTCAGTACATAAGACAAAAAGGTAGGGAAAAATCGCATCTCCCTGACGCAGGCCACACGCAGGTGAAAAGGAATCAAGAGGAGCTCCATTGATATGTACTTGATACGATACACTTCTTACATAAAACATAATAATTTTAATGAGATGCTCAGGAAATCCAAATGAAACAAGGGTTCCTTCAATGAAGTTCCAGCTCATACGATCACATGCTTTGCTCATATCTGCTGCGCTTTGAACGCTAAACATCCATAGGATCACTTTGGCTTCTCTTAAACAATATTTTTGCTATCGTATATATCGTAATATGGTTATTGTATGATGTCTAAGATATTATGTTGTGTATCTTTTTGTTACCTAAAATATAGGAAAGGTTTTAGGTAAATATCTTAGGGTTAGAGTTGTATATAACCAAGGCATGTATTACGTTTGATTTTCATTCAATATACTACACAAAACTTTCCCTAAACTATCGTTTTTCATGGCATCGGAGCGTTTTCGATCGCGTTTTTTTTTCTTTTCCCACAAAACTTTTATTCTAAATCATAACAATGAAAAACGAACCATAGTTCTCGGTG
This sequence comes from Silene noctiflora, assembly GCA_009801015.1. Classification (NCBI taxonomy): domain Eukaryota; kingdom Viridiplantae; phylum Streptophyta; class Magnoliopsida; order Caryophyllales; family Caryophyllaceae; genus Silene; species Silene noctiflora. The sequence continues at coordinate 15,365 of VHZZ01005666.1, forward strand.
ATGGAAAGGAAAGCGGAAGCGGTACCAAAAAAATCGATCAAATTTCGTCGTCTTCACCATTGTTCCTTCACCCTTATGACAATCCAAGTTTGTTGTTGACTCAGATAAAATTTGATGGTGAAAATTATGAACTGTGAGCAGACGCAGTTCGCAATGGTCTCGACGCCAAAAATAAATTGGCTCTTGTCGAGGGTACTATTGCGAAGCCAGATATGGCGGATGGAGAAGAAACCCTTGAGAGCGTGGCATGGCGTCAATGCAAAGCCATGATAAAAGTCTGGTTAAAAAACGTCATAGAGGTTAGACTCCATCCAAGCATCTCGTTTTCTGGGACGGTAGCCGGGATTTGGCAAGAATTAAAGGAGCGTTATGCCACCGGAAATGCACCTAGAGTACACCAATTGAAAAGCCAACTTAATGAATGCAAGCAAGGCAAAGACCAATCAGTCGTTGAGTACTACACTTAACTGAAAGCGATATGGGACGAATTGTCAAATTATAGCCATGTTCTTCACTGTACATGTGGGGCGGCAGTGGCGTTACTCAAGGAGCGTGAAGAGGAGAAGGTTCACCAGTTTCTTATGGGCCTCGACACAACCCTTATTGGTAACATTCGCTCAAACTTGCTAATGGAGGAGGACGTTACTTCACTAAGCAGAGCCTATGCGTTAATGTTGCGTGAAGAGAGGCATAGAGCCGTGACAAAGACCAAGGAAGAACCTCATGAAGCAACCATGGTGGTCAAAACGATGAGTGGTGGTGGTCGTGGCAATGGGAGCAGCTTGAACAAAGAACGGGGAAATGATGATCCTGTCCATTGCACGTTTTGCAACAAGGATTATCACACCGAAGAGAATTTTTTTGAAAAACATTGGTACACCACTCATGGTTGAGGTAGAGGACGGCGTGGTGGCAGAGGACGTGGAGGTTGTGGAAGGGGCAACTCGTTTCAGGTTGCCAATGTAGTATCCACAGGTAGTGAACCTGACTCGCAAAAGCAGACTCAACAAGCTTTAACCGCTGACGAACTCGTTGCATTACGAAGCCTATTGAGCAATAAATCCGAAGGTAGTCACAAGCTAACAGGTATGAAAAATAATTACGTTAGTGAATGGTTACTTGATAGTGGTGTGTCACATCATATGACGGGGAGACGAGAATTACTCAAGAAAGTATGGAAAGGAGCACCTTCCACTGTTGGCTTGTCGAACGGATCACATATAATTGCGCAAGAGCACGGAATCGTTTCACTTGATGAGAAATTTATCTTAAAAGATGTTTTATATGTTCCTTCGCTCACTTGTGATTTAATATCTATTCAACAGTTAATTGAAGAAAATAATTGTATTGTGATTTTTTTTACCCCAACTATTGTGTTATACAGGACCGGTCTACAAGGATGCAGATTGGACGGGGTGAGCACAAAGATGGTGTTTACATTATGAAGAATGATCGAAAGACGGTGTCCATAATGACAACGAGTGGCAGTAGTGATGTTCGTCTTTGGCACAAGAGACTCAGTCATCCTTGTAGTAGTATTTTGCCTTCCTTCTCTAATTTAGTTGGTTGTGATTTAATATGGGATACTCGTGATGTTTTTGATTCTTGTTGTCGGGCAAAAGAAACATGGTCTGTTTTTACAATTAACAATAAAAGAAGTGATGAGTTGTTTTCGTTAATTTATTGTGACATTTGGGGGCCGTATAAGACGAGTAGTATGTCGGGTGCCCATTATTTCCTAACTATCGTATATGACCATAGTAGGGGAGAATGGGTACACCTAATGAGAGACAGAAGGGAGGTAAATGAATTAATGAAAAATTTCTTCAAAATGACCATAACTCAATTTGAACTCCGCATGTGAGTGTTTTCGAGTATTCACTACTGGTCCCAAGCCCGGAGAAATGAGGAGGGTTGCGGTAGGTCTGTGGTAGCCAGCGTAAAAACTCAGTCACATTCTATGGACATGAATCAGAATTTGAACATCGCTGGGGCGTCTCCTCAGAAGCGACACGCTGCACTTTTTAGGCCCAGAAGCGACGCGCCATATTTACACCTGGGGGTGGTGTCAAATAAGAAAGGGTGCGCTATATCTTCTAAGCCCAAGTGTAGTGAAAAATATGCAAGGGTTGTTAGGTCGTCGCCCGAAAGCGGCGCACCACCTCGAAGTATGGGTGTGGTGTTAAATAGGTCTGGATCCAGGAGGCATGGTCAAGGGCGGCTAAATAAATCAGGGCATGGCTTTAGGAAGGGTAATAGGTTACGTTTTGGGACTTGGAATGTTGGCTCTTTGACAGGGAGATTAGCTGAGGTAAGGGAGGATATGAAAAGGAGGAGGGTTCATATAATGTGTTTACAAAAGACAAAGTGGGTCGAAGATAAATCAAGGGTGATAGCGCCTTGGGGTTATAAGCTTTGGTACACAGGCAAGGATAAAAGTCGTAATGGAATGGGTATTGTCATTGATAAGGATTATATCGATGATGTAGTAGAAGTATCGAGAAAGAGTGATAGGATTATGAGCATTAAGCTTGTAATGGGGGATAAGGTGCTGACTGTCATAAGTGCTTACGCACCTCAAGTTGGATTGGATGTTTCTTTTCGACGAGCCTTTTGGGAAAACCTGGAAGAAGTTGTGGAACGGGTCCCTATTGGAAAGAAATTGATCATTGGTGGTGACCTCAACGGGCATGTGGGTACTAGTCGAGTTGGCTTCGAGAGCATTCATGGGGGTTTTGGTTTTGGGGAGAGAAATGAAGCAGGAAGTGACATATTAGATTTTGCTCTAGCATATGACTTGGGTATAATGAACACTTGGTTTGAGAAAAAAAAACATTCTCATTTGGTGACTTATAGGAGTGGAGGGAATGCTAGTCAAATTGATTTCTATTTGGTAAGGAATGTGTGGAGGAAAGATTACACCGATTGCAAAGTCATACCCGGTGAAAGTACCGCAACACAGCATAGGCTAGTGGTACTTAATTTTCGAGGTAGAAGAGATTTGAGGAAGAAAAAGGTAATCGGTGAGGCACGAATCAAGTGGGAAGCTACAAGGGGAAAACCAACAAGCGTTTGTGGATAAGGTTGGAAGTAGCGATATTTGGTCAAATTGCAAGGAGAAATATGAGATGCAACGTGGGATAAATTAGAGCACGTGGTTAAGGATTTGGCGAGAGAGGTGTTAGGGGAATCTAAAGGAAATATACCATCAAGTAAGGACACATCTTGGTAGAACGATGACGTGATACAAGCGATTAAGACAAAACGTGAATGTTATAAGGCTTTGGGGAAATGCATGAGCGAGGAGAACTTTGAAAAGTACAAGAAGGCTAGACGAGCCGCTACAAAGGCAGTGCGTGATACGAGGGCAAAAGTTAACCAATAGGTGTATGCCAGGTTGGACACGAGAGAAGGAGAGAAGGACATCTACAAACTGGCCCGCATAAGAGACCGAAAGACGAAGGATATTGGGAGAGTTAGGTGTGTGAAAGATATGGATGACAAGGTTCTCGTCCAGGATAACAAAGTAAAGGCCAGGTGGAGTTCTTACTTTGATACTTTATTCAATGGACATTAGGAGCAAGGTGTTGGGGATTTTCAATTAACGACAAGCATGGTTAATTGGGAATTTGTGCGTCGAATACAAAAGAGTGAAGTTAGAAAAGCTTTATGGAAGATGGGGTCGAAAAAAGCCAAGGGTCCAGATAGTATACCCATAGAAATTTGGAGGTGCTTAGGGGAGAAAGGAATCGAATGAGTAACCATGCTTTTCAATAAGACTTGGAGGAGCAACAAGATGCAATCAGCTTGGAGGAGAAGCACTCTTGTCCCTTTGTATAAGAATAAAGGTGATGTCCAAGAGTGTTCCAATTATCGGGGAATTAAACTTATGAGTCACACGATGAAATTATGRGAGCGGGTAATSGAACAAAGGCTTAGGAAATGTGTAGACATCTCRGATAACCAATTTGGATTTATGCCTGGGAGATCGACTATGGATGCAATTTTTATYATGAGACAGTTGATGGARCACCATCGGGACAAGAAGAAAGACCTGCATATGGTTTTTATTGACTTGGAAAAGGCATATGATTGGGTAACGAGAGAATTATTTTGGTGGGCTTTGGCGAGAAAGGGTGTGTCTCGAAAATATATTGACCTCATAAAGGACATGTATGAGGGGGCTAGTGCAAGTGTTGCACTAATGTTGGGAGAACGGAAGCATTTCTCATTACCATTGGGGTGCATCAAGGTTCCGCACTCAGTCCTTTTCTATTTTCTCTAGTTATGGATAAGATGACAAGGGATATTCAGGATGACATCCCTTGGTGTATCATGTTTGCGGATGATATTGTGTTGATTGGCGAGACGAAAGAGGGGATTGAGAGAAAGTTAGAATTGTGGAGGCATACTTTAGAGACTCGTGGGCTTAGGCTAAGTAAGAGTAAGAGTGAGTATTTGAGGTGTCCGTTCGCGGGGTCGAGATCGACAGAGGTGGAGAGTATTGTTTTCGATGGAAATGTTGTTGAGGGGTCAGATTCCTTTAGGTATCTCGGATCTATTATTCAAAAAGATGGGGRGTTAGACGGAGATGTGGCTCACAGAATTAAAGCGGGATGGTTGAAATGGAAAGGTGCTACAGGGCTTTTGTGCGATAAAGATATGCCCCAAAGATTAAAGGGAAAATTTTATYGCACGACGATTAGGCCGGTGTTGGGCCGTAAAACATTGTCACATTCAAAAGATGAGTATGTCAGAGATGCATATGTTGAGGTACATGTGAGGCCATACAAGGAAAGATCGATTAAAGAATGAGGTAATTAGGGAGAAGATAAAAGTGGCGCCAATAGAAGACAAGATGATGGAAAATCGACTAAGATGGTTTGGCCACGTGAGGAGGAGACCTATGGACGCACCAGTTAGGAGGCTTGAGACTTGAGGAACAGAAAAGGTTGCTAGGGGTAGAGGAAGACCAAAACAGACATGGATGAGAGTGATAGAGCACGATATGAGATTTCTGGGGCTTGACGAGGGAATGGTAAAGAAGAGGGCACAATTGAGGGAAATGATACATGTGGATTTTTAGTATTTGATGTTATTTTGAAATATTTAGTGTTTTTGTTTCATTTTTAAAAAATGATTTTTTTTTTTTTTTCGGGATTTATTACACCTTGTTACCACCAACTTTCTTATATTTTAATACTAGTACACTTTTAAGGTATCTCGGACCCTTAAATTTTACTTCGGTTTTCAAAATCGTTTTAATCTTTATCCTCGATTTAAWTTTTTAGGTTTTATAAAAGAAAAYYRGACTCCKATTTTAAAACCTATAARTTTACTTYGGCTCCYGTACTATGTTTCACTCCCCTTTCGTTTTTCACTCTCCCTTTTCTGTTTTCGCATTTTGAGGTGTGCGTTTACCCATTGACGGTTCTAAACGATGATTCATGTCAGCCGACCCCAAATCATTTTGGGATTAAGGCTCGGATGTTGTTGTTGTTGTTGACCATAACTCAATTTGGGAAGCAAGTTAAAATTGTACAAAGTGACAATGGCACCGAATTTCTTTCGGGACCATTAAAGGAGTATTATAGTGAACATGGTATGATATTTCATATAAGCAAAGTTGACACCCCACAACAGAACGGTAGGATAGAACGAAAACACAGACATATCCTTGAAAAGGCTAGAGCACTTCGTTTCCAAGCTGACTTACCTATACGATTTTAGGGTGAATGTGTTTTAACAGCCGCATACTTAATCAATAGAACACCCACTCGCATTCTAAATGGCCTGACTCCCTACGAAGTCCTATATGGTGAGAAGCCTAACCTTGATAATGTGCGTATTTTTGGTTGTTTGGCCTATGCCCATAATAAAGATAAACTAAAAGACAAGTTTAATGAACGGGGAACACGTTGTATTTTTGTTGGGTATCTTCATAGTAAGAAAGGGTGGAAGTTGTATGACCCTAGGAAAAGAAATATTTTCAAGTCAAGAGATGTGATATTCTATGAACATATTTTCCCATATAATGATGTCAATTCTGCTGCACAAAGGGAAACGAGTGTAACTCATAAGAGTGTTGATGAAAATGTTGATTATACATCTCCCGAACCACAAATTATGGTGATAGAAGTTGAGCCAAATGATAAATACGTCGAATTAAGGGGGGGGGGGGGGGGGGGGGGGGGGGGGGGGGCAGTGACGATCTGACTATTGAGAATGCATAGGTCGAGGTCGGTGTGTGTGAAGACACGGGTGCACCAGAAGTGATGGACGAAGATAGGCCAGTTGGCCGAGGTGCCCGTGAGAGGTTTGAACCCTATTGGAAGAAAGATTACATTTGCAAATCAACTAAAATTGTAAACCCCATGGAGCGTGCTCACCCAAGCCAATCAAATTCCTCAAAGTAAGGTACTCGTTATCCAATAGCTAATTATATCACAAATGATTATTTTTCTTCTTATCACAAGAGTTTTCTAGCACGAATTGATGTGATAAAAAAGGCAAGAATTACTTGGAGGCGTCGAAACAGGCCGAATGGAAGTCAGCTATGGCGAAAGAAGTAGAAGCTCTTGAGTGAAATGGAACTTGGAGAATTGTTGATTTACCCAAAGGAAAATGGCCTATTGGTTGCAAATGGGTATATAAAATGAAGTACAAAGTAGACAGAACAATTGAGCGATACAAAGCAAGGTTAGTGGCGCATGGTTTTACTCAAGTTGAAGGAGTGGACTATCACGAGAATTTTGCTCTTGTTGCAAAAATGACGAGTGTAAGGTGCTTGTTGGCTGTGGCGGTAATGAAAGGGTGGTCGATAGCACAGTTAGACGTGGACAATGCTTTCCTCCATATAGAATTAAGTGAAGAGGTTTACATGAAACAACCACAAGGGTTTGAAGCGAAGGGGACGCATAAGGTGTTCAAGCTGTTAAAATCATTATACGGTCTGAAACAGGCTTCAAGAAATTGGTCTGAAAAATTGACAGATTCCTTAAAGAGGTACGATTTTGATCAATCTTTAGCAGATTATTCTTTGTTCACTTTCAACAAAGACAGGATATTTCTTAGAGTTTTGGTTTATGTGGACGACATGATCGTCGTAAGAAACAATGATGATGCTAGTACACGGCTTAAAGCGTTCCTTGACAGTAGTTTTGGAATTAAGGACCTAGGTCGTCTCAACTACTTCCTCGACATTGAGGTTGCAGCAGGACCGAAAGGCTTGTTTTTAAGCTAATGGAAATATGCTGTAGAAATTGTAAAGGAAGCAGGATTAGAGGGAGCAAAGCCCATCCATACTCCAATTCAGCCGAATCACAAGCTGGCCTTAGCCGAAGGGAAAGTTCTTAAGGACCCAATGAAATATAGGCGGTTAGTGGGACGACTCATATACTTGACAATTACACGGCCAGATTTGGTGTATGCCGTACAAATTCGGTCTCAATTTGTTCATAAACTGAGTAAAGAGCATTTAGATGCAGTGATGCGAGTCTTTCGTTACATTAAAGGAACTCCTAGTAAGGGAATTATTATGAGTAGGAGTTCGGAGCTACACTTGAACGGTTTTTCCGACTCGGATTGGGCAAGATGTCCGTTATCTCGACGTTCTTTAACTGGGTATTTTGTGGCATTGGGTGATACACCCATTTCATGGAAGGTAAAGAAGCAAGCCACAGTTGCTAAGTCGGCAACAGAAGCAGAGTACCGTGCCATGACAGCTGTAAAGAGTGAGTTAATTTGGTCAAAGGCTTTTCTACATTCATGAGGTATTGATCATGCGCCGCCTATGGATGTTTATTGTGATAATCAAGCTGTGTTACATATCGCTAATAATCCCGTCTTTCATGATCGTACCAAACATATTGAAATCGGCTGCCATTTTGTTCGACATCATTTAATGAATAAGACGATCTCCATGTCGCACGTGGGTAGAAAAGAGCAAATTGTTGATTTATTTACAAAGGAACTTGGTGGGGAAGTGTTCGAGTTTTTGCAATTCAACTTGGGCATTGATTTGACCGTAGCTCCAACTTGAGGGGGAGTGTTAAACGATATTTTTCCTATCGTATATATCGTAATATGGTTATTGTATGATGTCTAAAATATTATGTTTTGTATCTTTTTGTTACCTTAAATATAGGAAGGGTTTTAGGTAAATATCTTAGGGTTAGAATTGTATATAACCAACGCATGTATTACGTTTGATTTTCATTCAATATACTACACAAAACTTTCCCCAAACTATCGTTTTTCAGCTTCGTAGTTATTTTATGTATAACCTCGTGAGCAATAAGAATATTATCCGTAATATTCTTAGAAGGAACAAAGGCATTTTGGAACGATCCAACAATATTACTTAGGAAAGACTTAATCCTATTTGTGATTGATTTAGTAATTGTAAAACAAAAAATAATCTTGTATTGTTGTTATTGATTGAATGTAAAGAATATTGAATGTAACTGAATTTCATATATCAAAAACTTATATTTGTTGTGTTGATGGATACATGTATATATATTGTATTATAAACCGACATAAGCTAACAACACTAATTATAGTTAGGATACAACTAACTGTAGTTAGTAATAACTAACTTATAACTAACTATATTGACTTATACTTCAATATTCCCCCCTCAAGCTGTATTGGGGTTAAGCATCAAGCCAAGCTTGGCTGACAAAAACTAATGTTGGTCTGCACCCAACGGCTTAGTCATGATATCAGCAAGTTGAAGTCCAGACCTGACATGCTTGGTTATCAAAGAACCTTCATCTTGTTTATCTCTAACATAGTGACAATCAATGCTCAAGTGTTTTGTTCTCTCATGAAATACTGGATTGAGAGAATTATGTTGAGCTGCACGATTGTCGCAGAACAAAGGAATTGGTTTAGGAACCTGAATCCTGAAATCCTTCAGTAAACCATCAAGCCAAGCCAACTCTGAACTAGTGTAGGACATGCTACGATACTCAGACTCTGCACTACTCTTAGAAACAGTCTTCTGCTTCTTAGTTTTCCATGAAACAAGTGAGTCTCCAAGGAAGACACAATACCCACTTAATGATTTGCAGGAAAAGAGCATTTCCCCCAATCTGCATCTGTATAAGCTGTGAGGTGAAGATTTGAATTAGCACTGTAGAATAGTCTTGTATTCACTGTGCTCTTTAGATATTGCAGGACATGTACAACAACTTGAAAATGAGACTTCCTGGATTGACTGACAAATTTGCTTAAATGTTGAACTGAATAATTAATATTTGGCCTTGTCATATTAAGGTAGAGCAACTTTCCTACCAGACGTCTATATTTCTCTAGATCCTCTAGTAGGTCACCTGCATCTGTGCTAAGCTTGAGACCCCTTTGCATAGGAAACTTGGCTTCAGAAGTATTCTCCATGTGCATATCAATGAGTATATGTAGAATATACTTCCTTTGATTGATTAACAAACCAGACTGGTTTCTGGATATTTCTAAACCCAAAAAATATCTGGCATTGCCCAAATCTTTAATGGAAAAAGCTTGATGTAAGCCTGTCTTAAGTGTTGCAATGGCTAATGCATCATCACCAGTCAGGAGCACATCATCAACATACACCAGAGCAATGGCAAACTTCTGTGTTACTTCATTAAACTTGGTAAAAAGAGAATAGTCCTGTTTGGACTAAATGAACTCTTAACTAACCAAATACTTGGTTAACTCCTTATTCCATTGCCTTGAAGCCTTTTTCAGGCCATAGAAAGACTTTTTGAGCCTGCAAACATGGTCAACTGGAACTCTATAACCCTCAGGAAGTCTCATATAAACCCCCTCATCTAGAAATCCATGGAGGAATGCATTGTTTATGTCAATCTGATAGAGAGTCCATCCTTTAGCAGTAACAATAGCCAAAAGTGTTCTAACAGTCGGGAACTTGGCCACAGGGGAGAAATTATGGGTATAATCTCTGTCTTTGACCTGGTTATACCCCTTAGCAACCAATCTTGCTTTAAACTTCTCCACACTGCCATCAGCACTATACTTGATCTTGAATACCCATTTAGAACCTATAGTTTTCTTATCTTTTGGTAAAGTCACCAATTCTTATGTTGCATTATTCTCTAAAGCTTGAATCTCCTTGTTTATGGCCTCAATCCATCTAGGATCTTTAATATCATGCTTATATGTATAAGGCTCATGCTCTTGGAGTACCTTTGCTAAAGAGGCAGCATAATGTGTACCATATCCCTGCAAATTTTATAAAATAGAAGCATGGAGGGCACTAGAGGTGCCATCACT
>VHZZ01005666.1:66976-79696 GCA_009801015.1 Silene noctiflora
CCATAAATCGTGACCTTCCAAGATAAAGTTCACCCCATCACAACTAATTAGCAACCACCGCGCTCTCCGTGGATTCGACCTCTAAATACTACATTAATTTGTGTTGCTAGGGAATTTATTTTTGTATAGGTTAGCGGCGACCTATCAATATTCAAAAAGTTTAACCTGCCACCAGGCAGGATCACTACAACATAAGTGTCATAAAATTTTTACAAACCTAAGCCAAGCCACACAAGTCTAGGCCCCCAAAATACTGATGAAAATAACAAATTAACGGAGGATTAGTTCACAACTATCCTCACAACTTCCTATGCTTCCCCACCTATGGCCTGTGGCTGACCTTCTCCTACAAGGAGTGAATCTAACTCAGCAGCATCCTTGGTGGCAGAAGCCTCAGAGGAAACACCAATGGCGACAGCTTCCTGGCCAACCACAGCTTCCTCTGTGGTGGCATCACCAACTAAAGAGTCGACCACGCTAACTTCGGGCTAAGGTATAGGGGATTAGGAAAGAAATTCTCCAGCCGCCTCTCTTCATCCTCCGGATCCTTCAAGGTAAGCCCCCTTTCCAAAACTGCTCGTATCCCATTTATCTTGCCTTGCCAGGTAGCGTGCGCGGTAATGTTGGTGGCCAGCTCGATCATATCCCTGATCTTCTTCTCAGCACAGGTCAAACCATCGGTGAACTCCCTGCACACCTCCTGAATCTGAGCTAGCTAGTCAGCGTCCTACTTCCTCTGGCTCTTGGTTTCGGCAAGCTCCACCTTCAGCTCCACCACCCGCGTTCTCAGATTAGAACATTGCCTCTCCAAATCAGTACAAGTGGCAGTCAGCTCCCTATTCCTGGAGTTGGTGGCCAAGCTCTCCGTCCTGAGCCTCTTTATCATCTTTCTGGTGTAAAGGGCGGATTGCAATGTCTAGCAACAAAAGTAGCAACGGAATGGGAATGAAGAAAGCGGAAGGAAAGGATCAGAAAAGGGAGTCAAAGAAAGGCACTAACCATAAAGGCATTCACCACGTCAGCTTCAGCCATAAGCTCAGGAGTGAACCCCTGAAACTCCTGGACGTATGAGGGGAAAAACATCTGGTCCATAGAAGGCCAGAAGGGAGCAATCTCTGGGTTGCCAAAGCCCTCGGGAAAGTGGAGGTGGCTGCTTCTGCTAGCAGGAGGACTGGATGGAGACGTCGGAGGATGGCGTGACAGAGGGGTAACTTCTATGGGTTCTACATTAAGAGGAGCAGTATGGGAGCCTAAGCCTCTAGCAGCCTAGGAGCTGGATTCGGAGGCCCTCCTTTTAGCAGGTGTAGGAATGGGAGGGCTGGCAGCAGCCTTCCTCTTGGCACTCTGGAGGAGAGCTTCGAACATGTCAACCTTGGCACTTCCTACAGACTGGAAACTAGATAAATTAGGTATCTGGATATGACATCAGGCATCAGATGCAACAAAGAAGGGGCAGGGTGCAAAAATGTACCAGAAGACATAGTGCGTGACGATTTTTAGGAAGGGGAGTAGTCGGGTAGCAGGTCAGAGAATTTTCTTCTATCAACAGGAAGACGGAACAGTTTGCTGAGGGATGTAGTAGCGTCCTCAAAAGCTTCAGGGTTGTATGGACCTGTACGTAAAAAAAAGGTAAGAGGGTGAGCAGGGCGAAATATGCAAGATACCAAGAGAACAGCTTACTCTTAGCCTGAATCCAGGTCTCGAAGAGGTAGTCGACAGGGCAGGGAATAGAATCCTTCTTGATGAAGAAGAACTCCTCAAACCGCAGCTCGTCCTTCGACTTCGGCGTCAGCTTCAGGAAGTCTTCACCACCACCCAGGAGCGGTAAGAATACTGGCCCTTGCCCAGGGAACGAATCTCGAACTTGTGTGCCAGGTCCCCGACGCCAATGTCCGTATCCATCAAATGATTAATGGCATCAGCTGCCAGAAGAATCCTTCATGCATAGGCAGAAATCTGGGCCATGGGAGATTGATTCGAGTCCAAAAAATCCTGAACTACTTTCGGGAAAGGAAAGCGAAGGCCGCACTTGAAAGGGTACAGATACAAGCAAACCCACCCCTCCCTGAGGCCATCGGCTCTTTGGCTGGGAGTGGGGATATGAACGATCACATCATCACCAAGACCTAGCCATTTCTTAATCTTGGCGACATCATCTGGGGAAAGGGTAGAGTCGCAGTTGTGGGGATTTTTAAGGATGTTCTGTGAGGGGAAAATTTCATCTGGTTCAAAGTTAATGAGGGTGGAGGACGACGACGCTTGGCGAGTTTTTCCCATTTTTCGAGAAAGTAAAAGAAAAGAAGGTGGGGGATGAATTACCTGAGGAAGTGAAGGCAAGTTCAGACGAAAATGTTGGATTCTGGGAAGCACGAAGAGGAGAGCCGAAGACGAGGGTTTCTTGGGATTTGGAAGGGCTTAAAATGATTGAAGTGAGAGAAGGAAGAAGCGGTTGGAGGGAGTAATAAATAGGGGGGTTAGGGGAATGTGCCGAAAAGGTGGGGAGTGGTTGGGAGTAATGAGTGCGGGGGAAGTTTTCAAAAACAAAAGACTGTGCATATTCGTCAGTTAATTTCCCGCTCATTGCTTTGAAACGTACTTCGCAAGAAATTAGGGGCAAACTGTTTGGACCCAATTTTGTACTAGGCCGTGAAGGGTGACGGAGGGAAGTAGAGGAGAGTATGGGCTAGAAGGCCCAACTGCCGTATAAGCTGAAGGAGAGGTGATATGCGGTCTATGGAGATTAGAGGCCCGGGTTGTTAAGAAAAGATGGGATATTGAGAGCAGCCCATCAGTGGACTGACGAAGGATACTTGGGAGCCAAGTAAGACCAACCCTAATTAGGGTTATGCACTATATAAGGGAGGCAAGGGAGGAAAGAAGATCATTCATAATCTAGGAACTAGAAACCTCGCATAATTAATACTAGCAATAGATATCTTGCTTCCATTGTACTTTCATTGATATTGTTAGTGAACATCATGGAAGGATTCTGTCTCCTTCCCGCGGTCGTTTCCCACATTGGATTTTCCGCGTCGCCAAATCTCTTGTGTTATTTATCTTATTTTACGTACAACGACACACATATCATACATATAGGACGATTCACACTTAAGACTGCTTTGATCCCCAATTAACTGATTCGTTAAATATACCAAAACACGTGGACTAATCTATTTATTAAATACGGAGTACAAAATTCTACTTAGATAATGTTAGATAAGAAAATGGAGACTTAACTCCAATTGGGTCAACCCACCATGTTTTATCGGATCAGTATAGTATTGGGTTTTGAGTTAATCTTGTTTAAGAAGATTTTATACTAAAATAGTTTAAACTGATTTAAATATCACCCTATTAGTAGGGTAAAAGAGATTATTAAAAAATTACGTTTTAGGATATGTACATAACCGTCTTATATGAATATTTATGTTGGTATTTAGGCTTTGCTTGTCGCTGTATTTCAAAGTCTAAACTTGGCCCAATGTTTGGATGGTGATAGATTAATAGACCTGTCATGGATTGATGGGTGGAGTTGAATTTCTTGTTTTCATATGATAACACCAGAGACATGCCAAAATCTCGCCGCTTAACCACTTACTGAGGTTAAAGGTGTAACTGAGACGAGTCATGCTTAAGCTCACTTATATCCTTAAAATTGAGTCCGAGCTCGAGCTCTTCGAGTCAAGGCTGACCCTCAAACCTTGAAATTCACTAGAATTACATAACCTAAATGCGACCCAATCCTAATATTGGGCCAAGTTTTGACTTTGAAATGCGGCAGACTAGCAAGACTAAATCTCAACAAAAATATTTATACAAAACGGTTTTACGTAATTTTTTTAATAATTACTTTTATCCCACTAATAGAGTGATATTTAAATCCATTTACAACTATATTAGTATAAACCATCTTACACAAGATTAACTCAAATCTCAATACTATACCGATCTAATAAAACATGGTGAGGTGACCCAATTAGAGTTAAGCCTCCATTTGACTAAATCGACCTTGTTCTTTGGCTTCAAACAAGAGATTGTTTTTTTCCCCTTATTTTAGTATTGTCAATTGTAATATGAAGGTATTGGGGACCTCTTATGAAGAAGTTTGCCTTGAAAATCTAGTAATAAGAATCAGGAAAGTTTGTATTTGAACATTACGCGTTATCGAAACTAATCACTTAGAAATGATAATTTACAATTTGCGTACCCAATCAACATTTATTTGATTTTGTGGAATAAATACTCAAAATGGGCATCGCATAAGTATTAAATTATCTAACTTTGGATTAATCATATGCTATGATTTCAACAGCCTTAGCTTTATGACAATACGTACACTCCATTAATTATTGCATTATTGTTTGTCAATGATAAAAGGCAATTACATTGCTAAGTTGCATGCATGCATGCATACGTGACTAGAACAAAATACTAATATTGGTTCAAAGGTTGAATTGTTTGCGAATGCATAGTCGTCAAACATGAAATTTTATAGTATGATTATAATCATACTAATTTAAGTATGGAATTAGTGTGAAAAGGGGTAAATAATATGTTTTGTTGTAGAGGAAGACAAATTTATTAATGGGAAATTCTCACTTGTACCCCTCTAGTATGAGCTAATCCCACTTGTACCCTTACTTTTCAAGAAAACTCACTTATACCCTCCAATTTACTAGTTTAGTCTCACTTATACCCCTCAAGTATAACCTAATCTCACTTACACCCCTACTTTTAAGGAAAGCCTACACTAAACATCTAGTTACATAGGAATCATGACCATAAAGTCCATAATACTAAGCTCCAACAATTAAGATGTTAAGTGAATTCTCCTTTGTCATTATAAAGTGGAGAAGAAATGTTAAGTACCGTCAAATAAGATGTTAAAGGCTATGTAAACAATATGAAGAAGAGTACCGTAATTGAGATATATATTTGTTTTCTCTCCAACAAACATTGTTTTTTTGTCAAAATTCATTTTATATGACGACAATTCATCTTCAACATTCATCTTTTACCCTTTTTCCCCACTTAATCGATCAATATTCATCATTACTATACTTAAGGTGCATAAGTGAGAATAATTATGAAGTTGAAGGGTACAAGTGGGCTTTCTTGAAAAGTAGGGGTACAAGTAGAATTAGCTCATACTAGAGGGATACAAGTAGGATTAATCTAACGTTATATGGAACTTCGAAAAGCCTAATTATGTAAATTAAATTAAGATATGACTATTAAAAAAAAGTTCGTAACCCATTGGCCAATATATTTAAAATGAAAAACGGCGAAAATGCATTTAAAGTGAAAGCCGGTCTTTAGTTATTAATAAGTAAACATAAAGTACAAGAGTGTTTAATCTAATGAACCTCTATATAGCCATGCTGATAGACCAGTATTGGTGAGTCGCTCTAAGACAATTATCTAATACGGAGTATTACAAATCGTAAAATGAGACTCGATTGGAACTGGTTTATAAGAAACCAGAGCAACTAGTAATTTCATGGACGTACGGGTTCGCCTTCAACACCATTGTCAAATTATAAATTAAATCGTTTGTAGTGACAATAACTAATGGAGAATAATACGTAATCTGTAAGCTAAATCAAAGTTACCAATTACGGGTCATCTAGACATGAACAGCACGCACTAAGAGTTTCATATGCAAACGAAAGTCCTATAATTTCTTGGAAACATTGTTAAGGTATTTCCTTACGTAGTTATTGTGTACAATTGTTAACATTTGGTTGTAACCACCGTGTGTAAACTCTTACATATGTTTTGTAATTAGGATTACATACCCTAACTTAGTAAATGTTAATATTCAATGCATGTATATTAGAGTATATATTATTAGATTAGGAAAATATTCTTACTATGTTTGTTATGGTTTTGACTTTTGCCGCCAAATCTACACAATTATAGATTCCTAAATGATGTTGCCCTAAAAAAACAGACCTGCTTAGAGCAACATCGGTCCATAACCCAACTAATGGGCACTATAAATATTCTTAGTTCAAATGTGTCGGAGAACAACACACACAAAAAAAAATAAGAGTTACAAAAGCCACAATTCATATACTACTAGCTCACTCTAATCGTCCTTCAGTATCGGCGCATTCATAATAGTCATCAAGTCCAGCATCTACTATTTTTATTTCTTCTTTTCTGATCTTGTCTCGCTTCAGAATTGTTAAGTAATTTGCATACTATCAGCAACAATCTTGGCAACCTCTGGATACTCGTATTCGACGAAACCATAATGCCTAGACAAACAATCTTTCATTTCCCTGTCTCAACAATTTCGTTTCCATTTTTACTGTTCCTTACCCTACTGATCTCCACCTCTATAAACCCCACAAAAGAAATATCAGACTTCTGTGTCGAACCGACCAGAAGACAACCTTGTCGTTTTCGAACGATACAATCGGCCATAACGCCATACCAATGACCAGCAAACAAAGGAACATCATAAGGATAGGAGCTGGAATTTATTAGTAAGTTAACCCGTATAAAATTACAATTAAATTCAATATGTCTACTTTTTTATTTATGTTAAGCCCTAGCTAGTGTTATTTGTCCAATTTAATTTCGTTTTCTTTTATGTTATTTTATCGTACATATTGAGTTCATTCAAACTTAATATTCGGACTAATACGTACAGTAAAATTTATCTTTATAATGAGGTAGTAAAGTGATAGTATATTTTATAAACATTGTTTAAGCGTACTGATTTTTTATTTTTTTTGCAGTGAAAAAATCATCATCCCGAAGGAAAAGCCGCCAATTACATTCCAGGGTGAAAGCTACCTCAATACGGTGATAAGTTGGAATGACACCGCTAAATCCGCCGGGGGAACGTACTACAGTGGAACCGTCCAAATCTTCTCAGCCAATTTCGTTGCCAAAAACATAACTTTTAAGGCAAATATCCCATATATTTACCCTAAGTTTTATTTTGAATACCAATACGATATATTTAACGATTTTGATTGCCCATAAGGATTTTAATGCGACACTTGCAAACTAGGTGTTCATCTTGCAAGTGCATCTATATGTGTCTTACCGGAAATGAGTTGTCTATGGCCATCGTGATTCGTAGGCTTAACTTGTGTGTTTAGCTAATTTCAATTTAAAAGCAAATTATACTTCCATTTTTACGTACCCTTTTGTTATGAATCTAATTATTAAAATGGAAAAGTTGAAATTGTGACTAAGCCTTACAAAAATGCCCTCGGTGGTGCCGACTTTGAGTACCACTGGTTAGCGCTATAATAGTTTCTGTTTTAAGAGGAATTTGGACAAGTGAGGGAGATTGGTTTTTGAGAAGTATAAGCTCGGTAGTTGGACTCCCTTAAGACGGCCGTGTTCCATTTCAAGTGTACAGCGGATAAATACACCCTATATAAGTGGCGCTATCATTAGAATCCGTTTATTTAGACTTAAAAAGTAATCATTTGACTATATTTGTATTTTAATTTCATTTTAATAAATCGATCTTGTGAGTAATACTAACATATTTAAATATGTAAGTATCACTTGTCACTTATTAATAATTCAATATAATTATTAGGTTATTAATATAATTTTTTTTACTAGTTTATTATTTAATTTTATTGGACGTTTTGTGACTAGGCTTGTATTATACATAAAGTGCTAAATAACAATATGTATCAACATTATGGCTTTTTTTCCTTTTTTTTTTTTGTTTTTTTTTTTTTATATATTTTCTAATCAACGTTTCTATTTTTAAATGAAGAACTCGGCTCCACCTCCCGCCCAAGGAGTCGAGGGAGCTCAGGCGGTGGCTGTCAGAGTAGGCGGCGACATGGCCGCGTTTTGGGGCTGCGGCTTCTACGGAGCGCAGGACACCCTTCACGACGACCAAGGTCGCCACTACTTCAGGGACTGCCACATTGAAGGATCGATCGACTTTGTTTTTGGAATGGCAAAGTCCTTTTATGAGGTAATTCATTAATTAATACGGTTTTCAATTACATTTCAATAATTTTATATTATTATTTTGCTATAATTTTATGGTTTTTTTAGTAAGTTAAATAATGTATAAAATATATAAGAATAACTTATAACTTAGAGAATACATCAACTCTTTTATAAACCGTCTTACAATATAAGACGAGTTCAATGAAGAGTAGGCCAAATTAAAGATGAAAAAGTACAAGAGTAAATGAAAGGAGTTTGTAGCCAAACAACCCAAAACATGACATGTTAAAAAACAAGATTAGGCCTTTTTGTTTAGAGTAGTTTGCTTGAAAGCCTCATATTTTGAGTTCAAAACCCAAAATTTTGACTTTATATTTTTTTATTAAGTTTTTATCTTAAAACCATAAGTTTTTAATCTATCTATTACAGAATTGCAATATCATGTCGATAGCAGCAGCCTCAATAAAAGGGTCGATAACGGGCGCTATCACAGCGAATGGGAAAAGTACCCCTGACGAGGAATCGGGGTTTGTATTCTACCGGTGCAATATTAATGGCACCGGTAGTGTTTACCTGGGACGAGCATGGCGGCCATATTCCATGGTTGTCTACGCTTTCACCGACATGGCACCCATTGTTGCGCCTATCGGGTGGTACGATTGGGGAGACGCTACAAATGACTGGTAAGAAAAAAAAACCACCTATGTTTCTATTATTTTCGTATTTCGGCCTCTTTTTTGCGATAGTGTATTTACTTACTAAATTTATATTGTAATCGACACAGGACTGTCTTCTACGGGGAATACAACTGCTCGGGACGAGGTTCAATGGGAAAAAGGGTTGGTTACGCGAAAAAACTGACCGACCAAGAAGCTAAGCCGTTTATCAGCCTATCTTACATCGAGGCTGATCAATGGCTCGAGCCTTTTGCGTGACTACCTCACTTCAAGCTTTAAAATTTTTTTATGTAGTATTTGTAATGAATACCTAGTATCTAAATACGTACAGAGTGATATTATACCTATAATAAGATTAGGCTTAAGCTCAGGCTAAGTTTCACATGGTTTAGTAATCTAAAGTCTTGTAATTAAATAATGTATAGTATTAGTTTGAATATATAACATAATACAGCAATTTTCCTATACATTGGGATGAAATTTGTACTCAATTTACTTGCAATCATATGTATAGGATGGCAATTACATTTAGCATTAGGTACATGTGTTTTTATGTTTTCGTTGGGTTTGGTTTAGCCAACTAAAGTTGGATTTTAGTGGGCCTTTTTCAAGATCAAGTAGTTCACCATTTTGCGCGGCACGAGTTTTATTCGAGAAGGATACACCCTCCTTTCTGGTCAATTGTGTTTTTTTAGTTTTGCCACAAAGATCAAGTAAAGAGAAGGGGGTCTTTTACCAAAATAACCACTTTGTTTATACAATTTACACAAATAACCATATCGTCATTTTAATTACCAAAATGACAATTATATATAAAAAGATGTCAAAGTTAAGCATTAAACCTACTTTATTTGTGATTGAACCGATTCAACCAAGTTCTTTCAATTGAAATAGTTTAAAAAATGTTCTCCCCCAATTAAGTCAATTAATCAATCAAAAAATCTACATAATATAAAAGTCAGGTCATTTAAAGGCCTCTGATTGGCTGATGCAATTCTCAAATTTGCCAGAGCATGGTCCCCACTACGTTTTCTTTAACATTTAATTACCCTCTCTCCTCTCCTCTCCTCAATTTTACTTAAATGTCAATAAAATGTTAATTTATTAAAATATCAACGTGAATTCATTTTAATACAAGTTCAGTAATTAGTGATAGTGATTCAATTAAAGATTTTAATCACCCACTCAAGCATCAAATTTAATTGCTATGATATTGCTATGACTATTTATGAAGATTGACTATTTATGAAGAATTTGTCATACTCCTCAATATCGCACTAGCCCCATGAGAGCATTAATTAGGACAGAGGTTCGTTTGGCACCATTAGAACGAAATTGAAAGCTGTAAAATTAACAGGATACCAAAATAAAAAAGAGTCCAAAAAAAATTACATAGTGTCCAAAAATTACAAGATTGGATTACTTAGTGTCCACAAATTACAAGATGGGATTCTTTTTTCTCCATTTCTCCATTCTCCATAGGCGAACAAGATTAATGTTGACTATGATTACTTTATCATTAAGACAATGAAAAAAATCAATTAATTAAAATAAAAAGTCAGATCTAAATAACACAAATGTTAGAAGTTTGACTAATAAAAATAAAAATGACAATTGTGTCAAATAATTTAGAATCTCTCGGATCGTTATAGTAAACGACTAGATTAGATGAAAACTCAGTAACATTAACTAAATGCCTCCAAACCACATTAATTGGGGTGGCAAGTTAGTTAGCTCCCAAGAGTCTCCATATACCTATATTAAACGACTCATCATCGAGATTAGATGAAAACTCGATAACTTTAACGAAACGCCTCCAAACCATATTAAATGAGGTGACGATTTACTTAGCTCCCAAAAGTCTCCATATACCTTACACGAATGACGCAAACCAAACGATACAAAAAAACCTCGGAATGGTGACACAATCCATTCATCATCGATAGAGATTCGTGGCAACACCTACACCACTCAACAGGAAGTTAATCATCAAAAGAAAAATAACTCATTAGCTCATTTTACATGTTTGAAATTTAAGCCAATTAATGTGTGGACTTTGGACAGCTAAATCGAAATCAGCATTCACAAACCATGTCCTTAATACGATTTATGTGAGTCAAATAAAGAATAGATAGGAAACTTCTTAGAACCTAATCAGAATGTGTTAACCTAATCATAAAAATAAATCAGAAATACTGCAATAATATCTTAATAAATAATTAATACGATCATATGCTAATTTGAATTCGATACATTAATACATTAATTCAATACGTTACACGTTAATAATAATACATTAATTCAATACGTTAATACGTTAACAAATTAACATTAACGAATTAAATAATTAAATCAAAATTAAAATGCCATGATCATTAGGGAAATTTCTTGTTGTCACCAATTAACTCACCACACCCCCACCCCCACTACCAATTAACTCACCACACCTTCCACTACCAATTAACTCACCACACAAAAAATTACAGATTTAGTTCACAAAACATATATTTTCTTAAACCTTTCACATTTACTTAAACCTTCCATTTAATTTCAAAGGACTACACAAACAAAACAGCAAAAAAACAAGCAAATAACCATGGAACAACCTACCAAAAAATCAGTTGCACAACTTCAAGAAGGAGACTTTAATGTTTACATCAAAGCAAGAGTAATAAGAAAATGGATGATAGATGATTGGAACAATCAAGGAAAAGGAAATTTCCACAAAGTAGAATTTTTATTGGTTGATGAAGAGGTATAATTATGGCAACCTTCAAGCGAATATCATTATATCATTATTATTAATATAATGTACCGTATAAAACTATCATTTGTAGGAAAATGTTATTCAAGGGCTAATAACAAGATCCTTCATTCAAAGATTTGATGGAACAATCAAGGAAGGCCACACATACAAAATCGGCAGATTTAAAACTCTCCGTAATGTTGGATACAACATTGCCACAACACACAAATGCCGAATAATATTTGCTACAAGGGCAACTATTGATGAAATACCAACTGACGCAAATTCAAAACATGGTTTCAAGTTTGTTGGTTTCGAAGACATGATTGCTAACAAACTAGATGGAAGACATTTAATAGGTAAGATCATCAACACTGAATATTTTTAAATGTTCATTAACCTAATAATCAATACATTACTAAATTTATTTTCTATATAGATGTCATAGCTGGAGTAGATGACTATTCCCCAGTATTCGTTCGGAACAGGTTGAAAAGAATGTCACTAGACTTAGCAAACAAAAAGTAAGAAATCATATATCATTTCTAATTTTTAATTTTTAATTTACATCATCATTTGAAAAAAAAAACCAACAATCCTTATCAAATTTCAGTGATGCGCAATTATCATTTTGGCTATGGGGGCCTTACACTAAAGATGGTGAACATATAGCAACAAATCTTCGCTACAAGGCCGAGAAACCAATTATTGTTTTGCAATGCGTGGAAAGAGTGGTCACAAAAGGTAACGCAAAACTATAACTAATTCAATAAATTACAAGTATTTAAATTACATAAATGGAGTAATAATTTAACTCTTTCTAATTATATAGGTGGACATATACGCATTTCAACCGTGGACAATGTTACGAAGATTTATATTAATCCAGACATACCAGAGGTACACGATCTTAGAGCAATGTGGGTACATAAAAAAATCAGATTTAAATGTAAAACAATCACATATAAAGAATTTTACTCCATTTTGTTAATTCTACAATCCAAATAATGCAGATTGGCAGCAAGGCCAGGGAGAAGCAAAGGGTTGGTAGAGAGGAAAAATAAGACAATCTTGGAAGATAGTTGCAAGACACTCAGGAAATCATGTCTACTGAAATGGTGAGAATAAGTGAAAGAATAAGTTTATGTTTCATAATTTGAAAGAATTTCATTATTCATAACATTAGGTACTGAATACTAATTAAAATCACATCCAAAAACAGGCCGGCAAATATGTGACGGTGGCATACTTAACTGAAATTGATGACACTTTTGGATGGTACCGTAACATATGCAAAAAGTGTAAAAGTAAAGTTGGGAGAAGACATGGTATTTGGTATTGCACAGATGAAAGCTG
>VHZZ01005669.1:14155-43835 GCA_009801015.1 Silene noctiflora
CAAATGAGACCTTATGTCCTTATAAGGACCATTGGATGGAGGGAATCAATGGATGAGATTCCATCAAAATAAAAGCCACAAATGGATCTTCATTAAAAAAAAATCTTTATTTCTCTAATTCCCTCTGTAACCCAATCAACCTACCTCACTAATCATTCTACCTTTCTTTCTTTGTATCCTCTTATTCACTCCCCCTCTCTCCTTTCTCTCTCTGCCGACACAAACTTACCAAAAATAAAAATAAAAAACTCATCTTCTACACTCACCCTCTCTCCTTTCTCTCTCTGTCGACACAAACCAACCATCATTACCTCACCACCATTACCACACTCACCGACACAGCCAACCTCCACAACACAACCTCCACCATTACCACCCCTCATTCCTCTCTAACCCCACCAACCCGACACAACCTCCATGACACCACCTTCCTCTTTTTTTTTTTTTTTACAGATCTGTTGATCTCCCTCCTCTTTCTGCCAAATCCGTCATTCCTCCTCTGTCTGCTGCTTCCGTGGTCCCTCCTCCTCTCCTCCTCAACCGTGGTTGCCTCCGTCGTCCCTCCTCTTCTTTTTTCCAAATCTGGAAACCTGGGTTCGTGGCGTGTGCGTGGTGGGTAGGCGGCCATCATGGTGGTGGTGGTAACTTCAGTGTTTTAGGTGTGAAACTTTAGTACTAAATAGTGTAACTTTAAACTAAAAAGTGATTTTGACGGATATTTTTTTTTTTTACTTTTTATAATTTTAAGACAAGTATACCCTTCTTCAATAATTTTTAGTATGTAACTTCCGGGTTTTAGGTGTGTAAGTTTAGTATTAAATAGTGTAACTTTATCCAAATCCCCTATATTGACATCCCATTTTCTTATTTTATAAAAAAAAAATTGTAACTTTAAAACTAAAAGGTGATTTTGATGAAAATTTTTTTTGACTTTTGGTAATTTTAAGACAATTTTACCACTTTTTAGTATTTTTTAGTGTGTAATTTCAGTGTTTTACGTGCATAACTTTAGTACTAAATAGTGTAACTTTAACTACAAAGTGATTTTGACGGATATTTTTTTGACTTTTTGTAATTTTAAGACAACTTTACCACTTTTCAGTAGTTTTTAGTGTGTAATTTCAGTATTTTAGGTGTACAACTGTAGTACTAAATTGTTGAACTTTAAACTAAAAAGTGATTTTGATGCATATTGTTTTGACTTTTTGTAATTTTAAGAGAAGTTTACCACTTTGCAGTATTTTTTAGTGTGTAACTTTAGTGTGATACGAGTGTAACTTAAATATTAAATAGGGTAACTTTAAACTAAAAAGTGATTTTGACGGATATTTTTTTGACTTTTTGTAATTTTAAGACAAGTTTAATACTTTTTAATATTTTTTAGTATGTAATTTTAGTGTTTTACGAGTGTAACTTTACTATTAAATAGTGTAACATTAAACTAAAAAGTGATTTTGACGGATATTTTTTTGACTTTTTGTTATTTTAAGACAAGTTTAATACTTTTTAATATTTTTTAGTATGTAATTTTAGTGTTTTACGAGTATAACTTTATTATTAAATAGTGTAACATTAAACTAAAAAGTGATTTTGACGGATTTTTTTTTTTTACTTTTAGTAATTTTAAGACAAGTTTACCACATTTCAGTATTTTTTAGTGCATAACTTTAATACTAAATAGTGTAACTTTGAACTAAAAAGTGATTTGACGGATATTTTTGTGACTTTTTGTAATTTTAAGATAAGTTTACCACTTTTTAGTATTTTCTAGTGTAACTTTTTTCCTTTCATGTGTAACTTTTGTCCTTGGATGTGTAACTTTATTCTAATATAATCTATCTTATACTTATTTTGAATTTATATAATTTTAGTACAAAGTTTATATAATTTTAAGTTTTCAAGGGTGTAACTTTAGTAGTTTATAGTGTAACTTTAGTCCATAATGGGTAAATTTTGTCTATGAGTGTATCAAAGGTGTAGCTTTAGCCGCTAATAAGGTAACTTTAGTCCAAAATGAGTATAAGTTTAGTCCACCAACAACCAAACCACCGCCAACAACGCACCACCACGCCACCTCCAACCACCATCAACAACCCCAACACCACCAACAACATCACACAACAAGAAAAAAAAACAAATATGACAAAAATTACCAGATCGGAAAAAGAAAAACAAAAAAACGCTTAACAAAAAATAAAATAACAAATCTGAAATTTGGAAAAAAAGAAGCAAGAAAAACATGTGCAAAATATAAAATCAGATCTGCAAGCAAATGTCCATACATTTAACAACCATTCGTTCAGTTAATCGACATAAACAACTTACACTAATGCAACCATGCTTTTTAATATCCATGATCCCTCATAAGTGCTAACACAATGCCCATCTAGCCAATGTGGGTTCACTGACTCTAACCAAAAAAAAAATAACCAAAAAAAAAAACAAAAAAAAAACCACAAAAACAAAATAAAAGCCAAAAGTGAGAGACGGTTTTAGATCTGGACACCGGGTGGTGACGTCTATACTCCGAGTGGTTGTTGGTGGTCGATGGAGAAGGGCGAGGTGTTGGTGGTTGGGGTTGTTCTTGTTGGTGGCGGCAGAGGAAGAGGGAGAACATGGATGATTTTTTCAGATTTGACGGTTGTTTGTTGTTGTTGGTGGTTGGAGGCGCGGTGGTGTCGTGTAGGCTGGGAGCCGCGACAGGAGCAGATGAGGAAATTGCAAGGGCTGGTTGTGTTGGTGGCAGATCCGGTGTGGGGTGTCGAAGGAGAGAGGGGAAGATGAGGTTGGTGACAGATCCGGTGTGGGGGTGACCGTGGTGGCAGCGTGGCATTGGTGGTTGATGTTGTGTTCGACGGAGGGGCTGTTTTGGTGGTGTTCGACGGTGATGGTCGGCAGTGGTGAGTGGTGGGTGAGTAAAAATGGTTTTTCTTTTCTTTTGATTTATTTGGGATTTATGAAATAAGAGGATGAAGATTTTAGTTGAGAGAGAAGTTGGATAGAGATAGAGAGTGGGGCTGTGAGAAATGAGAAAAAGGGAGTGCTTAATTAGGTGGGTTAGTGCTTAATAAGTGAGAGTATGAAAGAAAGTGTAATTAAACACCAATTTTTGCTTTCAATCTAACCCACCCATCTTCATGTTCTAAGGGCATGTAAGAGGACTTATGGACTTATATATGGAAGAAGGACTCACGCGATCCTTCTTATATATATATATATATATATATATATATACACACACACACACACTTTGGATCCGGTGAGAACGGTGAGAACATCCCTCATCCCTTGGATTGAAATTGAAATGAACGGCTCATATTAAATTTTCAATTGAACTCATTACTTGTATCCATCAGGGGGCCCCATATTTCCTTCGTTTTTATGCAACTTCAGTGCCCATCATTCCATTCTTAAACACCGATTATTAAGAGCCCAAGTCCTCGGAGCTCCGACAAGGTTCTCGTCGATAATGCCGACAAATCCTCATCAATACCAAACTTTAGTGTACTCGTCGCGATCTTTGAAAAATCATTCATAAATTGCCTGCCAATCTCCGACTAGTCACTCCGAATTCCGGCATTCTTGCCGAACCGTCACAGTCAACGACGACACTCCATAATTGTTTGGTACAAGTTTTTTAGAACTTAGAGAAATTGTCTTTTATGTCGTCGTGAAGTGGGTTACATTGATCAAACAATGCGGACGCTGTAACATTTCATCGACACCATCAACGACAATCAACTCTCAGCGGCGTCATACCATGTCACACTGTTGTCACATTTGATTTCTCCGTCCAACCATCATCAGATCCATTACTGTTGGAGCTAATCGAAAATTAGTGCATCTGCATATTGATGTATCTCAAACCAATTTCGATGTACCTAATAACTAATTGTGTGTATCTATATTAAGATACATTAAAATTGTGGCTAGATACATCAAAGATTAGTGTACATACCTCAAAAATTAGTGTGGATTGCTGCCAATAAATTAGCATACATACATCATAGATCCGTCGTCGTTTCTAGAAAACAGGCTCCATGATTCATCTTGATTGAACTAAGGAACAAAATATAGTGAAGAGGCGAAAAAAGTAAAAGAAAACGAGGCTTTAGGAAAGATGAGAGGGTATGATTGTTGGTTAACTTCAGATTTGGAAAAGATGAGATTGATGCATGAAAATAAGATTATGATAGATGACGAATTGAGATGTGTGGATGCTGGAATGATGTTAGATTGATGCATCATGCATGGGGATTTGTTAAATTTGAATATTGAAACTCTAGTGTATGGTAATTAATTGGTGGACCGAAGGGAGTTTTTAGCGCGTCAGATAGTTATGCTAGGATTATATATTCATTCTCACCGTTCTCACCGAATGATTGTTCTCACCGGATCTTAACTCTCCCCCCCTCTCTCTCTCTCTCTCTCTCTCTCTCTCTCTCTCTCTCTCTCTCTCTCTCTCTCTCTCTCTCTCTCTCTCTCTCTCTCTGTATATATAGAATCAAGATCCTATGTGAACCTATTGTTTGGTGCGAACTGTACGAACTAAATAACAAACATAAATTGCAAGCTTTACTGTTATCATTTCTGCTACTTCTTGACTTCCCTTATACATCTCGCATTCTCTCTCCTCACTTCAAACCATAACTCCACAATTGACGTCGTCTCTGACCTTCTGACACCGGTACCGGAGCTCTGGTACACATCACCAACATCAACTCTGACTAATCTTCTCCCTCTTCTCACACCAGGCGATCTCCCAAGTAAATCTACACCGTATCACCACCCTCTTTATGGCAAAAAATCACCCTCGGCGATGACGGCGACATATTTTTCCGGCTTATTATGACCTCTATAGACTCGTAATATCAATTAAGAGCATTTGTGGTATTAAAATTTTGAAATCTCTCATCATGTTTTTTAGATCTAGTAGTTAATAAACAAATTTAATTATAAAAAACAACATTAATGGTGTCGTCGGATGGTGGTGCTTAGGCTGATGGGTTGGCGGAGGTCATGGGGGAAGTGGCGATGATATGGTGGCGCTAGAGAGAATGATGGTCTTACAATGACTGGGCAGCTGATGGTTTAGGCGGTCAGCTGTTGTTGGTGGTGGTGATTTCAGGTGGCGGTGGTGGCCAAAGGTCGGGATTTGTGATGTCAGACCTCTGGTGTGCTTGGTGACTTGTTCTACAATGGTGGTGGTTCGGGTTATGAGGGTGATGTTGAGTGATTACGTCGTTGTCGGTGGTCTAGGAATGGTCATGGCGTGGCTGTATAAGTGTGGATCGAGTTCGATGTAATAGGTGGTCAACCCGGATACACATGGTATTACTACGGGATACATGTGTATACAGTAGTAATACCATGTGTATCTAGTAGTTATACCATGTGTATTTAAGGGTAGTAGTATTAGTATCCGGAAGTACTAATTTTTGTGTCAAGAAGTATTATACTGTGTATCTAAGTAGTTCGTACGGTTCACACCGTAACTCAGTTCGCACGGGATCCCGTACGAACTGAGTTACTGTACGAACCATACGAACTACCCAGATAGACAAATCAGTATTGTCAGATACACATATCAATACTCCCAGATACACATATCAGTACTGCTAGATACACATACCAATACTGCCAAATACACATATCATAAATGTATCTAGTAGTATTCATACATGTATCCACCCCCAAATAATGAACTACCACCACATCACCTGCCGCCACCACCACCTAAGCCGGTGATGGTCAGAATCAGAGGCGAGCCTCGCGTCAGGCGTGATAACTCCGATGTTAACTCCACCACCGGTCACCAATAACCGCACAAACTCACCATCGACACCATCTCTACCACCACTCACCTCAAAACCAGCAATCATAACTCGGACGACGCCAATAAATACTCGTCCACCTTCGTCATTACATATTTTGCATCTGTGGCACATAGTCTACACATATATGCTCTCGGTCCGATCTAAGTTCTCGATCTACAACAAAATGAAATACTGTCAAAAATACAAGTTGCCGGTGATGGTGTCGGACAGTAGAACCGCAACTGGCTTCCATCAACGGTAGTACGAAGATCCAACAACGAATAGTGGGCCTGGAGAGAGAAAATAAGGGACACAACTCGGAGAGAGGAAGAAGCGTCTCCCGCCGGTGTTTTCTGGGTGGTCTGACGGTGGTGGGTGCGGCGGTGGGTTGCTAGTGTGACTATGTCGGGAGTGATTGATGGTGTGGTGGGAAGAGCTTAGGGTTTGGTTTAGAGCTTGAAAGTGTTTGGGCTTTCCTTAGTATGGATGTGTTAGGGCTTACATGTAAAATGTGTCTTTTACTAACAAGGTTCGTACGGTTCGCACCAAAAAATAGTTTGCAAAAAGAGATCAAGTGAGTCCTTCAACTATATTTGAGTCCATAAGTCCTTATAAAAACCCTTGGATCAAGCTAATGGATGACCAAGATTTGTTCCAAAAAGCACAAAAGCTCCATTAAACTAATAATTCTTATTTACCTCTCTCCTCTACCCACTATCTCATGCAGCATGAAACTGTTCAATTAAATCAACCGCCCTCTCATTTTGCTCCTAACTTCATACACAATTTCAAATCAATAATTACCAATTGCCTGTCTTTTTCATCTTCCTCTATTTACCTCATTTCATTTCCCTCTATTTTTCAAACTTCTATTGCAAGCCTCCGTCTTGGCATTCAACTTCTCATTTCATCTACCTTTAACTTGCCATTCTCAAATTTATTTCAATTCATATCAAATTACTCTCCCAAATCAGTGCAACTTCGTTGATCAGGTATTTTCGTTTCTCGTATTTGGTATATTCAGATTCATTTATACTGAAAGTAATAGTTGTCGTTTGTTTCGATTTGTTTTGTTATAAATTCATTTTTATTCATTTTTTACCCAGAACTCATCTTCTTGCAATTCGCAATCAGGGTATTCTTTTGTGAAATTTTTTAATTTTATATTGCTAATTAATTAGGGAACTGTAACTGGGGTTTCTATTTTTGTTGTTTTATGATATGAATCTGTAATTCATTGGTTGTGTAACATTTAGGGCATCCTGTAAAACTTCAATCCTTTTGTGTGTAAATTTTGTTTCAGTGTTTCAGTTCCATTTTGTGTAACTTCAGACCCATTTTGTGTAACTTCTATGCCATTTCGTGTAACTTCAGACCCATTTTTGTGATGCTTTTGTTCTTTGTTTGTGTAACTTTTTGATTTATGATATTATACACTAATTTAATCATGGATAACTTCAATCCTTCAGTGTGTAACTTCTGTTTTAGAATGTCATTCACTTTGTGTAACTTCAGTTCCATTTTGTGTAACTTCAGAATCTTTTGCGTGTAAATTCTGTTTTAGTATGTTATTCATTGTTTAAGTTCCATTCTATGTAATTTCAGACCAATTTTGGGTAACTTCAGTCCTTATTTCGTATAACTTCAATCCTTCTGTGTGTAACTTTTGTTTCAGTATGGCATTCATTTTGTGTAACTTCTGTTTAAGTATGCCATTCACTTCTGTAGCATTGTATAATGTTTGTCCCACAGACATTACCTATATGCGAATTCTGTGTATCTTGAATATATAGTTTGTGTAAATTTAGTCTCATTTTGTGTAATTTCTATTTCTGAATGGAGTGTCTTCAATTCAATGCTTATGTTGACTGTTCAACTTCAATAGCATATTTTTTATTCTTGTCTGTTATCATTGTTTTGCCCAGATGGCTGCTGCCAAGTCTACTCTTAATAGGAAACATGATATCACGGTGTCGTGTCAACCTTATAGGCTTGTTAATTTGATTGAAAAGCTTAATGAAGCTCAGATAGCTGTTGTAGAGAAAATTGACTTTGGTGGTCTTTTGGAACTTTAGATAAACAATTACCCACTTCACAATGTACGCTTATTTCTTGATGCCTTCTATGATGGGTCGTACGTGTTTGGGGCGTCTCAAAAAAGGGAGTTTATGATCAACAAGCATGATGTGCATGACTTCTTCTTGATACCTTTTGGCCCCAATCCTCTTACACTCGTTCCCACTGGCCCTTAAAAGGACTCTAACAGTCCAGAAAATTAGGCGTTGAAGGACCGTTTATAAAAACATGACCCACCACCGTGGGTAACACAACCCCAATAAGATGAGATGTATACCTTTGGGCCTATTATTTGTCCTCACTTAAGCCCAAAAGCATAAGGCCTTGTCACTAAGTGGTGGGTGAAATCATTTATAAATATATCCCAAGCCTTATATTTTTCCGATGTGGGACAACTTTATCTCAATCTCTTGGGGTGTTACAAACTACCCCACTTAAAGAACATAACTTCCTCATTGTGCCTCAGAGCTGACCGCAGCCAAGCCCAGAATTCTCCCCCGCTAGGTGGGTAAACCGGGTACTGTTGACCACATGCTCACTACCCCACGGTCGCAAGGTTGCTGTGATACTATTTATAACAACCCGACCCACCGCCGTGGGTAACACAATCCCAATAAGGTGAGATGTATACCTTTGGCCCTATTATTTGTCCTCACTTAAGCCCAAAAGCACAAGGCCTTGTTACTAAGTGGTGGGTGAAATGCTTTATAAATATATCTCGAGCCTCATATTTTTCCGATGTGGGACAACTTCATCTCATTCTCTTGGGGTGTTACACCGTTGGCCGGAAAGAGATGGAATCATGAAAGCCTCTTGTTCAATTGCTTTTGGAAAGGTATTTATAGAACTTGAGGCCCACAAAAAGGGGGGCGATCATTTTTGCACACTCTTTGTTTTGTTGTGCCTGTCTGTATTCCTCGCCCCTACACCAAACAACGGGATATATTTGAAGCTTTTAAGGGCTGTAGAAAATGTTAGTGTCATTCCGAAATATGACTGGTGCACTTATATGTTTGAGAGCCTGGTCAAAGCTGGGTTATATCTTAAAAAAGGGGCATAAATGTTGGGTGGCTGTCTCCCCTTTCTCATGATCGCCTACTTTCAGCGGTATGATTTCCGCGGCAATTCCTGCCCCCATGATCTCCCCCTGATTAAGCATTGGGATGAAAAAAAAGATTGCGAACATGCTAAAAAGGGAGGTGGCTAACAGGGGATTGGGTAAGCTAACCTCGTCTAAAGTTAAGTACCCGCGCTGCCTGCAGGTGCCCTCTGATGTATTGAGATTGGGCGATAACGATAACAGTGGCACGGGTGAACCCCAAGTTCTCTTCTTAACTGGCTTAACACCCGAGAAGAAGTTCATTCAAATTGAACTACCCTCGGGTGTCAAGGATGATCAACATCTGAAAGCTTGGGCCGTGGATGTAAGGCTTCTTTATTTCAATTTTTGTTTAACTGATTCGTCTTTCGGTACATATGTGAATCCTTGTCGGTTTAAAACCAATAGTTTTGACTTCAGTTCACTATCACGCCATTTTTTGGTTGTGTACTTTCGAACATCAAAGCCACAAGTTAGGTCATATATTTTATAAAATGTATCAGCCTCGCCGATCTAAGGAAATTCTTGACCAACATGAGGTGTGAACTCCCTGGCTACGTGCTTACAATATTTATTCTCTGCCCCTCTAAAAAACCACACATTAAAGGTTGTTAATCCATTAAATTATCACTTAATCAGGTATAACTTCAAAGCAGTGAATGTGTAACATTTAGCATCAGATATGCAACTCCAAACAAGAATGTGTAACTTCAACTGATGAATTTGCACAAATCATGCTTGGTGTTGTACATTCACTACTTTGAAGTTACACATCTCATGCTTGGAGTTACTATATTAACTGATAAAATCAATTGAATATTGTAAGCACGTATTGTAAGCATACAAACATGAATCTTTGGATCAAACAAATTATTTGCTTTGATGATTGCGATGAATACCTCTAAAAAAACCACACGTTAAAGGTTGTTATTTCACTAAATTATCACTTCATCAGGTATAACTTCAAAACAATGAATGTGTAACTTCTAGCATCAAATGTGTAACTTCAAGCAAGAATGTGTAACTTCAACTAATGAAGTTTCACATTTCATTCTTGGAGTTGCATAATCACTACGTAGAAGCTACACATCTCATGCTTGGAGTTACTATATTAACTGGCAATTCAGTTACACAAAGTTATATATTTGTATTGAAGTTACACAAAATTAAGACCTACCAACTATCCAGATTAACGTATATAATCTTGTACAAGCTGATGTCAACATGAAAAGACACCATTGTTCATGTCGTTTCATCTTGTATACACTCTAGTCAATTTTTACAACCATTTGTATTCAGTAATTAATAACCTTGTCCCCCTAATATTCTATATAAATTATTTAATCTTATCATAGTTATTCAACTGCCATACATTATCCTCCCTTCTCAAACACAAATACTTACCCTTACTCATACATTTGCACAAACATCCTGTCTAATATGGCAAATTTTGAGTGCCCACGACCCTCCTATGCAAATGAAGACGACAAACCGATGTTCATTAATGGCTACATAAAATGGAAGAAAGACGAGTTTGTTAATAAGAATATCTTTAACAGTCCTATTGTTGAACAAGTCGTTCCAAGCCGAACAAGAAAGGCTCATCAGTTCCTTGGTTTAGAGGACTTGGTCACAAATGTTTTTAATTGGCTTGTAAAACCCGATAAGAAGAGCATGACAGAGGTTTACAAGCGTTGGCTGGGCGGTTTCTTGTTTGTATTGAAACAACAAAAGTGGACATTGATTATAATAGGCAGTTGGTTAGCAAAATTTTGGAGGCGTGATAGCGACGATAACGAAGGGTATCAGGCTGAAGCTTCTAGTAGTGAAGGGTATTACAACTCTGATTGCTAGATGTTTAGTTATAATTATCTAAATTGTAGGGCAAGTTTGTCCGTATTTTTTTTTTTGTATAATTATCTAAATCGTCCGTCTTTTGTTTGTAAATTACTGCCTTTTTGAATGACAATGTAATGCTTTAATTGTATTATAAATGATTATTATCCGTCTTTTTTTTTTTTTAATTCTCATATATTGAAAGATACACAATAGTGTATAACTTCAGGTAGGGGATGTGTAATTTCATCAGTTGAAGTTACACATCTCACTCTTGAAGTTACACATTGACTAGGATAAAGTTACATATAATTTGATCAGAGTTACACATTTATAAAATAAATATGAATTTATACTATAAATATGAAGTTATACAATATAGAAGTTACACATTTAAATCAATTTATACTAATTTAAAGTTCTACAATGTACAAATAAAAATATTGCGAGTTATACTATATAGAAGTTATAGATTTAAATCATCAGTTGAAGTTACACATCTCATGCTTAGAGTTGCACATTGAGTGAGTTGAAGTTACACAGAATTTAAAGTTACACATCTTCTCGTTAAAGTTTCACAGATTCTGGCTAAAGTTACACATCTCATTCTTGAAGTTACACATTGTCTGAGTTGAAGTTTTACAGAATTTAACCAGAGTTATAACTAATTTAAAAGTTACACAAATATATAGATATGAAGTTGTAACTAATTCAAAGATACGCAATACTTTATAACTTCAGGCAAGGGATGTGTAACTTCATCAGTTGAAGTAACACATCTCACGCTTGAAGTTACACATTCATTGAGTTGAAGTTACACATAATTTGAACAGAGTTACACATAGAATATGACACAGTAAATATGAATTTACACACAATTTATACTATAAAAATGAAGTTATACTATATAGAAGTTACACATTACATGCTTGAAGTTGCGCATTAACTGAGATGAAGTTACACATAATGAATATAAAATATTACGAGCTAGGCCAGTCCTATGATTAAATTTACACATCTTATGCATAACCAACTGATGAATCAAACAATGATTTTGTATTAGATTTCAGCTATGATTCTGTATTAGGTTTCATTTAGTGCAACTAACAAACAAGTTATTAATAAATTATTTGTTTTGATAACCTAGTGAATAATCCAGTTAATGAAACAAACAATTTATTTGTTTTGATGAACGTGATGAATGAATAACCTAGTGAATAAACCAGTTAATGAAACAAACAATTTATTTGTTTTGAATAACCTAGTTAATAACAACAATTACCCTTATTCCCAAATGTAAGATCCCCACTCAGGATACACAGTTCAGGCCAATTGCTTGTTGCAATGTTTTTTATAAGTGTGTTTCTAAGCTCATCTACAACAGACTGTCTGTTATTTTACCTAAATTGGTAAGTGTGAATCAAGGTGGCTTCATTAATGGAAGGAGTATTATAGAAAACATTTTAGTGTGTCAGGATTTGGTTAGATTATACAATAAGAAATCCTCATCACCAAGGTGTATGTTTAAAATGTAAACCTTATGAAGGCCTATGATTCAGTCGGCTGGAAGTTTGTTGGGGAACTACTTGAAGCTTTTAATTTTCTCCTTCACTTCAGAAAGTCAGTTATGAGATGTTAACTAGTGCTTCCTTCTCAATTGCACTTAGTGTAGATAATTTTGAATTTATCTATGTCAAAAGAGGACTGAGACAGGGAGATCTCATGTCTCCTCTTCTCTTCACTCTATGCATAAAATACTTGAGCAGGATTTTGTATTGTTCAACTGAGAAGTGGGAGTTTCATTATGGAATAAGAGCTGAACTTAAGCAAGATATACTGAAACTCACCCCCATCTTATGTTTCTTGATGGTTTACTATTATTCATTAAGGGGATGCGAAATCCATGATGGTTTTATTGAGGTCTTTTTATGCCTTCTCTGTTGGTTTTGGTGTCAACATGAATGCACAGAAGTCTTGTGCATACTTTAATGGAGTAAGAGCTGAACTTAAGCAAGATATACTAAGTGTCTCTGGATTTATTGAAGGAACTCTTCCTTTTAAGTATCTAGGGGTGCCTATTACTGCAGGAAGGTTAAAGAAAAGTAATTGTGTTGTGCTAATTGAAAAAAATTGTGGAGAGAATTAGATGTTTAGGAGAAAAAAAATTATCTTATGCTGGAAGGCTTGTGTTAGTTCAATCCGTCCTTTCTACAATGTATATTTACTGGGGAAGCATTTTTGTGTTGCCTAAAGGTGTGATGAGTAGGATGGATTCGATCAATATGTAGAAGTTTTTTTGTGGCATGGAAGCACTGAGTATAATAGAGTTCCATTGTTGGCATAGAGCAAAGTTTGTGTTCCAAAACAAGAAGGTGGATTAGATTTAAAACAAAGTCAAAATTGGAACATAGCTATCATTGGCAAGTTAGCGTGGTGGCTTGCAATGAAACCAGACAAGTTATGGGTTCAATGGGTGGATCATGTGTATTTAAAAAGTTCATCTTGGTGTAGTCATATTCCTTCCTCAAATTCTAGTTGGCATTGGAGGAAAGTGTTGTGAACCCCCGCTATAACTAATGTAAAAACAAATGATAACGCAGCGGAAAAATACGAGGTTTTTAAAACATTTAAACATAAAGAGAGTTTGAAACAAGGCGCGGGTTCAAATACAAGCGAACAAAAGTAAAAGTGCGGAAATACAACTACAATAATGTTTGGGGAAAAGATATCCCTTGAATAAAACAAAGTACGATGGGTAAGTCTAGCCATCTAAAAACTACGCTCAAGGGATGATACTCGCTAGCCCATACGTCTCCATCCCCAGATAAGCATCCACCACCTGTCATTCTTGTACACATGAACGCCACAGTCAGTGGTGAGTAACTCAAGGTTCTCCCAACCACATTACATCAAGATGAATGTAATTAAAGACATTAACATGCGAGGCATGCATAACAATTGCAATTAATGTATACCTTAACCATTAATAATGAATTAGTAAGAAGGACAATAAGATAAGTAAACGAAGTATAAGTGAAGCATTAATAAACAACCACGTGTCCGACTCAGAGGCTACCTTTAAAGCATGTCCGAGACACAACATATAGACGCGAGTACGTAATCCTAAGTAAATAATGTCCACTACACAACACCATACAAGACTCTAAACCACACTTAGACATTAACACAACCCTTGGTAAGACGACTAGCTAAGTACGTCTTAGACTAAGACTCGGATCCAGACTCTCGGAAGGTAAACCCCATTCCGATTTGGCATGCGGTATAATCGTCCGCACCCAAGAATTGACAATAAACAATCGAGCACCCAATCGCTAAACTTAATTATGAAAGCGGTGGAAGATCTAAGGTAGAAGTCAAGCATAGAGGTAGATATAAGACAAACCTTATGGATAAGACTCAAACCAAAACACACCTAAGAGAACTCATATATGAACCTTATATGACAACTCATATGAATAAAGCTTAAACAATCCATACATACATCATTCATATAACATATATGTGAATAAGAAAAGAAATAGAGAAACAGAGGCTCTTAGCCGGTCCAGGGAACAGCTGTCGGCCCAGCCATCAGCTCAAACAAAAAATTACAAAAACATATCAGAGTCCTCCCAGCCGGCATGTGAACCGGCAGCCGGTCCACCGGTTGGGTGAACACCCAAGTCCCAAAAATCCAAAAAACACGAAATAGAAGCCTCCCAGCTGGCCTGTGGGCCGGCAGCCGGATCACCGGCTGGGTAGACCTGACATTTATAAAATAAATTCTAACTTATAGAACCCTCCCAGCCGGCTTGTGGATCGGCAGCCGATTGCCCGGTTGGGACACACCCAACACAAAATTCTAACAAAATGAAACAAAATGTTCCCAGCGGGCCCAGGGCACTGGCAACCGGTCCACCGGTTGGGGACACCTGTACATTATTTTCAGCACAAATTTCATACAACATGTTTTCAAACTTAATTCCTATCATGCTCATGAGACGGAAACACGTATAAAACGTAAAAACAGCATGTAAGGCAACTCAACATCCATTATACTCCAATTTCACAAGAATTCCATCTCCAATTCATGAATTTGATACAACAATCAATGAAATATGTGAAAGGTGACACTTTTAATCAACAATAAGTATAAAGCTAACTTATTATGCGTAATTCTCATGGAATAATCATTATAATTCATGAGTAAAGTAAGACATGTAACCAAGTCATGAAATTTAGCAACTTGAATATTCAAACATCAATTTAACACCATTAAACACAAAATTTGGAAGTAATGTCGAGTAACCTATCACCGTTACCTTTTGCTTCCTTAGTCTTCAAGAGGGTATTCAATAATATAGTTATCTTCCTTCGGGTCTTCAAAATTCTCACCTAAACACAAAATAAGATGAGTTAAATGGAAAATTCACCACATATGGCATGTTAGGGTTTCGAATTTCGGGTCAAGGGGAAAAAATGTCTCCTTTCTTACTTACAAAGATGGGGGACGAGTAGAGGAGAAAAATGGCCCGAAAATCACTTGAATTGACTAAGAAATGAAGAAGTTATGGTGATTTTAAGCTTGGAGAGTTTTGGGTGTAACAATGGTGGAATGAATAGAGGGTGTTTGCTGAAAGTTTAGAGGAAGAGGATGATATTATGCGGGTTTGAGTGGAAAACTAGGTGTTATATGGGTCGAATTCAATCCTTGGCCCAAAACAACTCAAAATGAGTCGGATTTGACTTAAAATACGTCTCAAGGCTACTATACACTGAAGACGGATCGTATTATTATATTTATAAATTTTATACACTAAAAATATATTTTTACCCAAAAATAAGTTTTAAAAGTAAATTAATTTAATTAAGTAGCTAAATTACTTTTGAAATCGTTTATAAAATTCACGGGCGTTACAATCTTCCCACCTTTTAAAAAGTTTCGTCCTTGAAACTTGAGGTAAGGGAGATTACCTAAACGAATAAGCTCGGGTACTTGCTCCGCATGGAGGCTTATGGTTCCCAAGTCTCCTCTTCAACATTTTCACACTTCCACAATACCTTCACCAAAGACACCACTTTAGTCATTAGCTTCTTGTCTTTTGATCTAAGATACGAATCAACCTTTCTTCATAGGACAAACTCGGCTCAAGCTCGGGAATGTCATCTTGCAACACATGGTTAGGGTCGCTAATGTACTTCCTAAGATGAGATACATGGAAAACGTTATGAACTTTGCCCAAACGCGGGGGTAAGTCCAACTTGTAAGCCACCACACCAATCCTCTTCACAATCTCAAAGAGTCCAATGTATTTCGGACTCAAGTTACCCTTCACTTCAAATATCTTCACACCCTTCATCGGTGAAACTTTCAAGAACACTCTATCACCGACCTGGAACTCCAAGGGTCTTCGGCGAACATCGGCATAAGACTTCTAGCGAACTTGGGCTGCTTTCATTCTTTCTCGGATTAGCTTCACTTGATCGATTGTCTCTGCTAAATTGACAGGTCCTAGATCTTGAACATCTCTTGATTGGTCCCAACAAATAGGACTTCGACACTTCCTACCATAAAGAGCTTCATAGGGAGCCATATTGATTGAAGCATGGAAACTGTTGTTATAAGAAAACTCCACTAACGACAAACTCTTTTCCCAATTAGAATGAAAATCTAAGGCACAAGAACGAAGCAAATCCTCTAGGGTTTGAATGGTTCTCTCGGATTGGCCATTGGTAGCAGCATGAAAAGAAGTACTCATCAACAATATACTTCCCAAAGCATCTTGGAGGGCTTTCCAAAATATCGAGCAAAACCTCGGGTCACGGTCCGAAATAATATCCTTTGGAACACCATGGCAACGAACGATCTCATCCAAATAGACACTAGCAAGGAGGTCTAAACTCCAAGTCTCTTTGATAGGGATGAATCTAGCACACTTGGTCAACCTATCGAAAATTACCCAAACGACATCCTTTCCACCAACGGTCTTGGGTAAGGCCATAACAAAGTCCATAAAAATAGACTCCCATTTCCATAAAGGCACATCCAACAGTTGGAGAAAACCATCAGGTCTCTTATGCTCAATCTTCACTCGTTGACAAGTGAGACATCTTCCAACATAGG
The DNA here is from genome assembly GCA_009801015.1 of Silene noctiflora. Classification (NCBI taxonomy): domain Eukaryota; kingdom Viridiplantae; phylum Streptophyta; class Magnoliopsida; order Caryophyllales; family Caryophyllaceae; genus Silene; species Silene noctiflora. The sequence goes on from VHZZ01005669.1 coordinate 31,107, forward strand.
ACACAATGTCATTCTTCATGTTAGGACACCAAAATCGAAGCTTCAAATCCTTATACATCTTGTCTCGTCCGGGGTGAATCGAATAAGGGGATAGATGAGCTTTATCAAGCACTTTCATCCTCATGTCAAAGGCATCGGGAACATACAAGCGGCCTTGATATCGAAGATATCCACAAGCATCAATCTTGCAATATTTGGCTTTTCCTTCTTGAATCTTGGTTTGAAACCTCTTGAAAGTAGCATCATCTTCAAGGGCATCAAGGATCTCACGGAAGATAACAGGCTCAATAGTCATAACACCTAGGTAATCGAATCCACTCTCCACAACTTGGATGTTCAACCTACGGAAATCGGCACAAAGGTCATCGGGAAGCAGTCGGATGACACTCAAAGAATGAGTCGTCTTCCTACTAAGGGCATCGACAACCACATTAGCTATTCCTTCATGATATAACAACTCCTCATCATAATCATTCACCAACTCCAACCAACGACGTTGTCTCATATTCAATTATTTTTGGGTGAATATATACTTCAAACTCTTATGATCGGTGTTGCTACGACAATGAACTCAAAAGAGGTAGTGTCTCCACATCTCTAAGGCACGAACAACGGTGGCTAACTCAAGATCATGAGTAGGATAGGTCACTTCATGAACTCTCAATTATCATGAAGCATAGGCAACAGCTCTTCTATTCTACATGAGCACACAACCTAAACCCATCTTGGAAGCATCACAATACACATCAAAGTCTACACTGTCCTCGGGCAAGGTCAACACGGGAGCGGTAGTCAACGTTATCTTTAATTCTTGGAAAGCATCTTCACAAGCATCGGTCCACATAAACTTGGATTCCTTCTTCAATAGTTGAGTCATCGGTCTTGCAAGCTTGGAGAAATCTTTCACAAAGTGGCGGTAATAACCGGCTAAACCCAAGAAACTACGAATCTCACCAACATCGGTAGGGCACTTCCAATCTACTATGGCTTCAATCTTCGCGGGATCTACCATCACACCATCTTTGGATATCACATGTCCAAAGAAAGACACTTCGGACAACCAAAATTCACACTTAGAGAATTTGGCAAACCACTTTTGCCGGCGAAGAACTCCTAACATAGTACGAAGATGATCGGCATGCTCTTCTTCGGTCGTGGAGTACACAAGAATATCATCAATGAAGACCACAACACACTTATCCAAGTACTCACTAAAGTTTCGGTTCATTTGGTCTATGAAGATAGCGGGAGCATTGGTCAAACCAAAGGGCATCACCTTAAACTCGAAAGTCCATATCTCGTGCTAAAGGCGGTCTTAGGGATATCGGACTCACGAACGGGAATTTCATGATAACCGGATCTCAAGTCAATCTTGGAGAAAGAAGAAGCACCTTTAAGTTGATCAAACAAGTCTTCAATTCTTCGTAGAGGGTACTTATTCTTGATGGTAACTCCGTTGAGTTAACGGTAGTCAATGCAAAGTCTCATGGATCCATCTTTCTTCTTCACAAAGAGCACGGGAGAACCCCACGTAGAGGCACTAGGTCAAATAAATCTCTTCTCAATCATGTCATCAATTTACAACCTCAACTCCTTCAACTTGGTCGGCGCCATGCGATAAAGGGCTTTAGCAATTCGTCCAGTTTCGAGTACAAGGTTAAGAGAAAATTCCACATCACGCTCGGAAGTAATTCCGGGCAACTCATCGGGGAACACATTGGGAAACTCACGAACCACGGGCACGTTCTTCAAGCTGAGGCAAGGTAGTAGAAGTCGAGGTCATCACACATAAGTAGGCTTGGAAACCTTTCCTTACCATACTCATCAACTTCAATGCGGAAATTAATTTTACACCCATTTGGGATCGGGTTCCCATATAGGTGACGCGGAAACCGAAAGGACTCTTGAGAAAAATCTTTTGGTTTATACATTCGAACCTATCATGGTACATAGATAACCAATCTATGCCAAGGATCACATCGAATTCCTCATGGGGAAAACAGAGAAGATTAGCGGGAAAGATAGTCCCCGTAATAGAGATTGGAACATTGGAGTAGGAGAGGGAACAAGAGACAATCTCTCCGGATGGAAAAGATATAGAAGTATCCTCACTAGGAGTAGGCTCAATAGATAGATTTTCCAAAAATTTGGAAGACAAGAATGACAATGATGCGCCGATATCAAATAAAATGAGACAAGGATGATCACATATTGAGAACATACCCGTAATGATGTCGGGATGTGCGGCGGCTTCGTCTCGGCTTATCACGAAGATGGTCCTTCTAGGCTTAGCATTTGCGGTAGGGACATCTTTCTTCTCAGGGCATTCACTCATGCGATGACCCGGCTTCTTACAAATGTAGCATGCTAACGGCTTCCCATAACATCCAACTCCGGGATGATAAGCTTGCTTGCAATGGAAACACTTCCTAGCCTTGTCAAAGTTGTTGTTGCTTGGTTGAGGGGATTGGACACTAGTCACTTGAGCTCTTGGAACAAACTTCTTCTTATTATCAAAGCTTGAAGTAGAGGATGACACAGTACAAAGGGTCTCTTGCCATAAGAGTTTGAGCGATAAGCTTGAGGGGTAGCAAATGGCTTGGCTTCTTCATCAAAGGCCTTCAAAGAATTCTCGGCCCATATAGCATCATCATAAACCTCCACAAAGGATGTAGAGTTGCTCCTCACCATACTCTCCACCTTAGGATTGAGCTTGTTCTTGTAGAAGTACACTCGGTCTTCTTCATCCTTCACAAACTTGGCGGCGAAGTGAGCAAGGTATTTAAACTTGTCGGTGTATTCTTAGACGGATAACTTCCCTTGTTTGAAGTCCATGAACTCTTTTAGCCCTTGTTGCTTGAGCTCATTGGGATAGAAGCGGGTTTACACCAAGGTCTTGAAGCGGCTCCACTCAAGATAGGGGCCTTGAGTAGCGTTAGGACCCGTCAATGTCCACCAAATATCGGCCTCCTTCACGAGAAAGTGACAGGCAAGCTTCACTATATCTTGGTCTTGAACTTCATAGAGGGAGAAATTCTTCTCTATGTCATGGAACCACTCCAAAAGCAACAATGGATCAACCTAACCTCCATAAGTCCTAGCATTATTCCTTGCGAGTTGACTTGCTATCCATGCAAAGCTTCCTTGTCGATTTCCTTGATGAGCGGGAGTAGCGGGAATAGTATGATTGTTGGCATTTACTCCTTGTTGATTTTGATGGATTTGAGAGAGGGCTTACATGATAGTATTCCCCACGATTGTTGGTCTCACCATCTTCTTGCACAAAACCAAACAAGTTAGAGCCTAACAAATAGCACAAACAAATAGACTACCAACTTAGGTCCTTAGTTCTACCCCACTATCATTCATTATTTTAGGGTCAAGTAATGATTAAGGGTTGGGGAGCACGTGTGTTCGTCGGGAGCATCAATGCTCTGATACCAACTGTGAACCCCCGCGATAACGTAATGTAAAAACAAATGATAAAGCAGCGGAAAAATACGAGGTTTTTAAAACTTTTCAACATAAAGAGACTTTGAAATAAGGCGCGGGTTCAAATACAAGCGAACAAAAGTAAAAGTGCGGAAATACAACTACAATAATGTTTGGAGAAAAGATATCCCTCGAATAAAACAAAGTATGATGGGTATGTCTAGCTATCTACAAACTGGGCCCAAGGGATGATACTCGCTAGCCTACATGTCTCTATCCCCAGATAAGCATCCACCACCTGTCATTAATGTAAACATGAACGCCACAGTCAGTGGGGAGTAACTCAAGGTTCTCCCAGCCACATTACATAAGTAAACGAAGTATAAGTGAAGCATTAATAAACCAACACGTGTCCGACTCAGAGGCTACCTTTAAAGCATGTCCGAGACACAACATATAGACGTGATTACGTTATCCTAAGTAAAGAATGTCCACTACACAACACCATACAAGACTCTAAACAACACGTAGACATTAACACAACCCTTGGTAAGATGACTAGCTAAGTACGTCTTAGACTAAGACATGGATCCAGATTCTCGGAAGGTAAACCCCATTCCGATTCGACATGCGGTATAATGGTCCGCACCCAAGACTCAACAATAAACAATCGAGCACCCAATCGCAAAACTTACGAAAGCGGTGAAAGATCTAAGGTAGAAGTCAAGCATAGAGGTAGATATAAGACAAACATTATGGATACGACTCAAACCAAAACACACCTAAGAGAACTCATATTTAAACCTTATATGACAACTCATATGAATAAAGCGTAAACAATTCATACATACATCATTCATATAACATATAAGTGAATAAGAAAATAAATAGAGAAAAGAGGCTCCCAGCCGGTCCAGGGAACCGGCTATCGGCCCAGCCATTAGTTCAAACCAAAATTTATAAAAATATATCAGAGTCCTCCCAGCCGGCCTGTGGACCGACAGCCGGTCCACCGGCTGAGTGAACACCCAATTCCTAAAAATCCAAAAAAAAATGAAACAGAAGCCTCTTAGCTGGTCCACTGGCTGGGTAGACCTGACATTTACAAAATAAATTCTAACTTACAGAACCCTCCCAGCCGGCTTGTGGACCATAAGCCTGTCCACCGGCTGGGACACACCCAACACAAAATTCTAACAAAATGAAACAGAATGTTCCTAGCCGGCCCAGGGCACCGGCAGCCGGTCCACCAGCTGGGAACACGTGTACACGATTTTCAACACAACTTTCATACAAGATGTTTTCAAACATAATTCCTAGCATGCTCATGAGACGGAAACACGTATGCAATATAAAAATAGCATGTAAGGTAACCAAACATCCATTATACTCCAATTTCACAAGAATTTCATCTCCAATTCATGAATTTTATACAACAATCAGTGAAATATGTGAAAGGTGACACTTTTACTCAACAATAAGTATAAAGCTAACTTATTATGCGTAATTCTCATAGAATAATCATTATAATTCATGAGCAAAGTAAGACATGTAACGAAGTCATGAAATTTAGCAACTTGAATATTCAAACATCAAATTTAACACCATTAAACACAAAATTTGGAAGTAATGTCGTGTAACCTATCACCGTTACATTTTGCTTCCTTTGTCTTCAAAAGGGTCTTCAATAATATAGCTATCTTCCTCCGGGTCTTCCAAATTCTCACCTAAACACAAAATAAGATGAGTTTAATGGAAAATTCACCCCATATGGCATCTTAGGGTTTCGAATTTCAGGTCAAGGGGAAGAAAAACATCTCCTTTATTACTTACAAAGATGGGGGGACGAGTAGAGGAGAAGAATGGCGCCAAATTCACTTGAATTGACTAAGAAATGAAGAAGTTGTGGTGATTTTAACCTTGGAGAGTTTTGGGTGTAACAATGGTGGAATTAATAGAGGGTGTTTGCTGAAAGTTTAGAGGAATGGGATGATATTATGAGGGTTTGAGTGGAAAACTAGGTGTTATATGGGTCCAATTCAAACCTTGGCCTAAAACAAATCAAACTGAGTTGAATTTGACTTAAAATACGTCTCAAGGCCACTATACACTCAAGACGGATCGTAATATTATATTTATAAATTTTATACACTAAAAATATATTTTTACCCAAAAATAAGTTTTAAAGGTAAATTAATTTAATTAAGTAGCTAAATTACTTTTGAAATCGTTTATAAAATTCACGGGCGTTACAAGTGTGCTATGTTAGGGACCTCATTCTGACTGGTTTTATGGATAATCACTAGATAGTCATCCCTAGTGATTACTCTGTTTCAGGGTGCAATAATTGGATTAGGGACATAAGGCCTAATGTTCCTTAGTCTAGGGTAGTCTGGTCCCCTTCGCCTTGCCAAAACATTCCTTCATAACTTGGATAATTTCCAGCCAGGCTTTGATACTGAAAGATAAACTGCACATGCTCAATATTTGTACCACCCCCTTCTTACTCGGCCAAGGTAATGGAAAGATGTTACCATCTCGATTTCCCGAGATCTCGATTTCCCGAGGCAGTGAAATCGGAATTACGAGTAAGAAACATTTAAAATAAATGACAAGTTTAGTGGATACATACATGATAAATGAATAACAAAAGTAAACTATACGTTATACAACTCATCTATCGACAACATCCTCTATATAACTCGACTCCAAGGCTCGGAACTCGTCCCCTCTCCCGCGTAACAACCAATTACAACATGTAAGCAAACTGATCCCCATATGATCGGAAATATCATATGAATCACCCCGGAAATATGTGACAATTTACAAACAACCCAAACATGTCAGTTTCGATAATAAGCCAAAACACGATATATATAAATATGCAACATGTCAATGATGTGAATGAGACACGATTTCACCAACATCATACGGTACCGGGACACACCCAGAGGTACCCACAATTCAGTGACGGCATCGCAGCACCGCCCACCAACACAGCCAGACCGTAGACTGTAAGAAGGTACTCGGGACGCACCCGTGGTACGGGTCGCTAATCGGATCCTCTTCCAGACGTGGTGTCTCAACCATACGTGTCCCTCCGTAACTCAAGCCATTAATGTGCACATCCCTCTTGGAATGGGAAGCTCCAAGAGGTGACCCAAGCGTAAGACGGTCTCTCAATCGTCTTACGTTTCCACAACAACAAGTACCACCACCTCTACTCCTCCAACAATCATCAACATATACAATAACCACATGAATACAAACATGAAACATTGTACCGAATATGACTTTCCTTGAGACACATTTTCCAACCATGCCATACGCATACCAAGTGTCAACATAAACCGATTCACTAGTCGTCACAAAACCATCCTCATGTTATAATGTATTTCCGACACATATGAAACTCATTTCCTTACTCAATTACCATGGTGAATGCAATACAACCTTATCATGGATTCTAAGTGACAAATGCATACCAACACACATTTACATTATCAAAACCGAGTAGGATTAGCTTACCTTTTTGCAATCTTCATAAGCTACTCGAATCCGAATTATAATCTCGTCTTATGAAACCGTCTCATCTTATATAAACCATGTAACAACTATCACAATACATTCTACATTATAATAAAATAAAAAACCCCTTATTATTACCAACTAATAACCCATATCACACATACTAATTACTAATTAATTTGGGTTCAAATAAAGTAGAGATGGGTAGATCTTAACTTACTGACGTGAAAGGAATGATGAAAAAGGTGAGAAATTTTCTAATCCAAGCTTGAATCCCATAATAAGATATTTGTGAGGGTTTTAGAGAGAAGGGAGAAGATTTGGAGAGATAAAGATAAGGAATGAAAATGAATTAAGGTAAGGTCCTAAAATTGGGTCTTATCGGGTACTACACAGTGCCACTCACTCGGTCGAGTACCGCCGCACTCGGCCGAGTGCCACCTACTTGGTCAGCTGAACGCTCTACTCGGTCCACTACACTCACTAGATCTAGTCCAAGTCTGACTTGGTGTAGTGCAAGACTATACTTTACCCTCGAGTAGTCCCTTATCAAGTCCGGTGATCCCCTCATGTATCCCAAGCCTCTCGTACGGGTTCCACAATATCCGTGTATTACAATATTGCTCCTGATGCATTGTGTTGTATCTGTCATATGCAGAAAGAAAGCCACAACCATTTATTCCATGAATGCCACTTCAGCATAAAAGTTTTGCAGTATTTGGGGGAATGGTTATGTAATGATCTTAGAAGTACTAACTGCTTGATGAAGATTACTGGCAAAAGATGGAGTAAAATCAAGAAACAGGTTAGTTATTGCTACTCTTCTTGCAAGCTGGTATAAAGTGTGGAATCAAAGGAATGAAGCTCGGCTGTTATGTAGGGTTCAGAGCCCTGCACAGGTTGCTGATGCTATCAAACATGAGATTCAAAGTTTTTTTTAAAATGTATAAATCAAATACTATGTCATCTAGAGATAGGATTTGGTTGTTTAAGGTGCAATTGAGCTAAATATGAGCACAAAAATACATGAGTGAATAAATGATGTGATGATGTAATTTGTGGAGTTAATTTTAATTAAAAACTTACATTTTAGAAAAAGAAAAAATAAGTTGTTGATTTAGGTTTGTATCCTTGTGCAAGTTACAACTTACAAGGGAAATGCAGCAATTTCACTTGTGTAAGGAATTATATTTTCGAAAAACTTTGTTCTTGACATGTTTAAGGTCTCTTTTGTAGTCCCTATCTATCAATAAGTGTTCTTTAAGTCTGGTGCACACTTGCGCAACTTGTTGAGGTTTTTGTGACTATTAGAAAGGAGAAAGAAGAGTGAGAAAGTTAAAGGAAGGAACATAAGGGAGGAAGTCCTGTTTCCTTTAATGATCTTGAACTAAACAAATTTGATTGTTTGTTTAACTAATTAATAGAGGAATCAAGAATAAATGATACAAACTTAAGTTTGTATATTATCTTTCTTTCCATCCAAAATTTACTTATTTCGGTAAAAAAAAAAAAGATGACCGACACTTGTAAAAAATATTTCACATCACTTCCTTTTTGTTTTTTCGTTCCTTCCCATCCAAATTACGTATGTGTGGCCTTAGTCTTTTGGACTCACTTTCAGTTTAGTTCAAATTAGTTCGGTATAGTTCATTTTTGTGCTTCAATTCAGCTCAAACCGTTCAGCTCAATCCAATTCAATATACAGTCCAAAAGAACATAGAGGGCTTAAAGCAAACAAGCTAACTTTAGAAGTAAAAATCAAACTAGTTATCCGGTTTACACATGGTTAATTATGTGAGTTCCTTTGATATTTGTACCATAAAGTAGTATCAATAATTGTTGATTTGAGCTCCTTTGTGTGTCCAAATTGTTTGTGCACAGAGGGAATACCAAGTTCGTGGTGGAGGTTACAAGACATGCATCTTCTATTGAAAGTGGCCCAAAATACACATGATTGCAATATACATTAGATGTCCCTTTTATGATCCGTTTTGTCCCTACAATCTTCTCATGTGTGGTTTTTGAAGGCCCTTCACCCACTTGATTACTGCTTCATATCTCTCTTTGGATAGTTATTGCTTCAATCATTGAGCTCATATTACTAATAGGTTTTCAAGTCTGAGGACGGCTGTCTGAGGTTTGGAAACAAACTTTAAAAGCATGTGGCAAAGAAAACTTAACCCGAATACTCTTTTGTGCTGGAATTATTGCCCAAGTTAAGCACTGTATTTTTTGTCCATTTGAAGCATTTTTGCTGTAAATAATAAAATACCTCGCACGGTATACCTTCCGAAATTTGCAAGGTTGCACCTGCCTTATCGTTTCATGGAAAAGAACCCGGCAAACGAAAGACAGAAAAATGGATAAAGCAGTACCAGGAGGAACTAAAGTTACTTCCACAGACAGTGGAGAAAATGCCAGAGTATTTGTCGCAGTCGAAAACACCCTATCTTGTTCTCAGTTGGCATGTTAGACCGCAATAAGAAATCATACGCTATACCGCATCAATCTAACACTAGACATGGGTTCATAAATTGTCGATCTTGTTTCTTGAACAAAGGTAGGCTGATCATACTGGTAAATGTGTATTTCAACATAAATGTGATATAATGATGTTAACATATTTATTCCCTAAACCTAACACGAAACGGGGTACTGTAAAGATATGAAGGATGTTCAGCTGCTTTAGTTAACTTTCCGGCATGTCGATGTGTTAAAATTTAACCTCTCCATCCACCCTGTTCTACCACCATTAACCTTATGTTTCTTTGTTTTAAACTCTAATCACATTTAAACACTTCTTTAATAGGGTACGAGTCCACAGCTCATATTAAAATTTTATAAATGAGAAAACACCACCCAATAATATTGAGTATCAGTAGTTCAGTACCACCGTCTCACCCAGTACCGGGAGTAACTAAATTGAATTGAAGTCATAAAGAAAAGGACCTAACTTGGTATCATACATATTGCTTGTGGTTATACAGGGGTGATTGTGAATTGGGAAGAGCCGGGCTCGGTGCATGGGCTTATTAGTGAGGCCCAACGATTTAAGATGGACAATGCCTCCTTCAATCCTTATCATATTGACCCAAAAATAGCACACAAACTTTTACTGAGTAAAGCCCAATCAAATTTAAGTGTCCAAAATTAGTGGGATTTAATATGAAGTACACCAATTCTTGTTGAATATTGACATATTCATTTAAGGAGTCAAATATGATAGATAAGACGAAAGCATTATCGCTAGAGAGTAGCAAAAAGATTGCCTCATTTATATTGTTATTTAATTTGTCCTAATCTAAAGAGAAATCAATTGTTGAAATTATGGTTATCAATGTTTTAAATAAGGTTCAATTGTTGAAATCAATTCTTTTTCTTATTTTGGTGTTTTATATTTTGTGTCATGTGATATATAATTAATATCTTTTATGATCAACAATTATATATCAGTAAGAGAAGTAAATTAAACACGAAATAATAAACTTCAGATTTATATAATGCATTGATAGCCAATGTAACTGTACTTCTAATCCTTAATTTGAAATCGTAAGAATTTCATATTGTTTGAACACAAATTATATTGACGGAATGGTGATGAAAATCACCGTAACCAATTTAATATTACACAATTCAGCGAGCATTGTAGCAACAATTATATGCTCATTATGTACTGGTCGTGTCGTAACTACGATGACAACAAAAAAAAATGTGTAAGGACTTTGTTTTCAGTTACTCCGTGTGTATAATTGTATAAAATTAGTTTAGTCGTTTAATAAACCTAGTCACACTAGTAGAAAAATAAGAGCATGAGAGCAATCGAAGTCGACAGAAAGGGAGAGATGGAATTAGGGGAAAAGATAGAGATAAGGAAAAAGAAAAGACGGGAGGGAAGGAGAACGAGCGAAAACACGATAAAACTAGGGATAGACACATGCTTGCTGAGGAGAGTTATAAGGATAACGTCAAGGGAAACGAGAGGTCTATGGAGAAGAAGACTTCTGCTTAAGATGAACCAAGAAAGGAAACCAAAGAGCGAGCCTCAGAAAAGAAAGAAGAACGAGTGAAAAGAAAATTTTAACAAGCGTCTAAGATTCTGATAAATTTAGAAGAACGAAAGAAGAAGATGAATAAGTGTTTATATTGATTAGAAAAACTGTGATTTGGTGTACATATATGCTTGCACAAACAACCCACTAAAACTTATGAAAAAGGAATGAAAATATTCCGCGCTATCATAATCTTTGACTAAAGATATACACGGCTAAAATACAAAGATCACAATCCTAATTACATCCTAAAGACACGGTAAATTTGGTGCATAATATCAGTTTGATATTATGCGGATTACCTCCTTTCTATACTCTCCCTAAAGTTGGAGCACTTGGTAAACCAAGTCCCAACTTGCGTTGTAAGTGATCGAATGCTTCGCTTCCGAACGCTTTAGTGAAAAGATCTGCTATCTGTTCTTTGCTGCGAATGTGACGAGTATTGATGGTATTATTGAGAAGGTGTTGCCGTATAAAGTGACAGTTGATCTCGATATGCTTCGTTCGATCGTGAAAAACAGGATTCTTGGCAATGTGAATTGCCGCTTGATTGTTGCGAAACAAGTTCATAGGCTCTGTATGAAAAACGCCTAACGAGCCAAGAGAGGCCTTCAACCATATCAACTCACTAGGTGCCCTTGGTATTGCTCTATATTCGGCCTCCGCTGTGGACTTCGCTACCGTGACTTGTTTTTCTGCTCTCCACGACACCGGTGACTTCCCTAGTGTAACACCCCCATACACCAAGGTGCCCTACCAAGGCCACCCTAGGCATGGAAGTGTTACAATCTCGGTTACCCCAGGCAATGCATATCAAATAAGCCATAAAGAAACGTATTTAATTAAATAACTTAAAAAGTTTACAACAAAACCAACACTGTCTAACAAAAGATACAACTGATCCAAAAGGTCTAACAACTAAAGATAAAAAAAACTCAGAACACTGCGGAAGACTCTACTATGCATCATGTGGTGACTCAACCCAGTTATCCCTTGCGTATCAACTCATACCTGCTCAATAACTGCTCACCACCCCGAATTGATCACCACAGTTTTCAAAATATATAAACGGGGTCAGTTACTGAATCCTTACAACCCAAACACAAAAGGTACAACATACACATCGTTTAACTCTATCATCACACCACATCTCCGACTACACACTAAAGTGTGTAGCCCTACCAGAATACAAACACAACGTGTATTCAACATCGCCAGTGGGGGACCGCAGCCGTACCAACCAAATCCCCGCTCATTTAATCCGAGCGTAAACCCATGTTCTTTAATGTGCACATCCCCTTCTGTGGCGGGTTCCACAGAGGGCGAATCAAGGGCGTGAAGTCACTCCCGCAAGTGACCCCACTCAGCCGAGGGCGTGCCTCACAAACCATAGACATCACATCCAAATAATTAAAACAACAACAACAATAGCAATATCACCCAAATCATCAATAGATACATATCAATCAACCACAATTATCTTACAACCATGTAAACAATAACCGAGTAGGGAAACCCTACCTGAATAGCAAATCACCACAAGCAATCAACTCAGCGACTCAAAATCGCTCCTCTACGAAATCACCTCCTATATCACATAATCATACAATTACAATCTAATATCAACAATACTCCCCATTACCCCCAAATCACCCAATTAAGGTTTAACTAAAACCAACGAATCAATATAAAAATGGTACAAAGATCTTACCCATAAGAC